>JWJB01010731.1:0-11680 GCA_000812895.1 Rutstroemia sydowiana
TTTTGTGTCCGCTTCTCTGTGTTTCTTCTAGATGATGAACCCCCCTATCTCTATGCCAACAATGGCATGAAACCAATGGCAGCATCACCAATGCTGCGTCCAGCAGAGTGAAAGCGAGGATATCTGCTTGGTGACCTCCATATCAGAAAGGCCCCTCGGTATTTGGTAAATGCCGCTCTCCGCTCCGCACGCATAATACTCATACGAATATGTATACATTTCTGTTACATAGCTGCCTAGATCCTCAATAGTAGGCAGAATACCCACACTGGATACTTGCTTTCATGCATACATATTGCAAATTACCTGGTTGTCTGATGTTGTTGGTTTTAACAACTCCAGTATGCATATGCTTCGGATATATACCAAAATAAGATCTTTATGCTCTTGAAGTTCTCGCACTCCGCAATCACCGCCACTCCCCTATCCACGGGGCCAAAGAAATCAGCCAGCGCACCGCCGACAATCGCTAACGGGGCTGCAGCAAAACAACCCCCTAGGAACCGACATATCGCAATCGTATAGAAATTCTGGGCCGTCGCAACAGGAATCTGGAAGACAGCAAACCCGAAATAACCGACGAAAAGAGGTAGCTTCCTGCCGAAGAGTTCAGAGCCGGGGCCCCAGACGAGAGGACCGGCTCCAAATCCTAACACGAATAAGGATGTTCCTAGAACGGAGACTGTCTCTGAGACGTCGTAGAGTTCGGCCACAGAGAGAGTTGCGGTGCTGAAGACGGAGGAGGCGAATGTAACACAGAAGGTCATGAATCCCATGACGATGGTGGTGATCCATTTTTTCCTAAGGGGCCAGTTCATAGGGTTTTCAGGGTCGTCTGGTCCGTCCCAGGTTATCAGATTGGGATCTTGTTCCTCGATTTCCTTTTCCACACGGGCTGCCTCATCTTTCATCTTTTCTCCGTCCGCAAACTCGACGTCGACATCGGCATCTCCTATGGGTGCTAGTGTTGGAGTCCGGCTTGTGCCTAGGGCGTCTCCGTTTCGCGGTGTTTCCAGTCCCGAGTTGACACTGGCACTGTCTCCCTTTTCGTAAGACATGATGTAAGAATTTAAATCTGTGTCTTTTCTCGTTTTTTCAGATTCGCAGGAATCTCTCACTGACATGTTAAGAAGTAGTCAAAACTCCCGGCGGAGGGAGAGCTTTTAGGGATTTTGATTACTAGGAAGATGGAGTAAAATGCGGACCCCCTGCAAGTACCTAGATGGAGGCGGTGTTCTTCTGCGTGTCTTATCACAAACAAAAGATCCGGTACAGTGGGTACGAGGTCACCGACTCACACCAATTCGAACTCGAAACTTGAAAGGGAGAGAAGGCGGGGTCTAACTTTAGATATTGGCTAGATAAGAATCTGAAAAACAAGCAAGACACGGCAAGAGGGAGAGAGACATCAATTTCTATATATACCATCCATCGTATGCAAAATCCAATAATCCAACATCTTGCCTGCTCAGTCTGTTCCATTTTCCATAAGCTCCACAAACATGACGAAAAATTTCCCATCATAAACCAAATTACGGGCCGGATGTAAAAATTGTAAAGACCGTTATGCTTTGAAATACGTTCAGATCTAGTTCTTCATGGATACGTGCTATTAGTATTCTAGTAGCTTGATACAAAGTTGCCCCGACCCACAACGTGAACGGAACGAGCGGTATAACAGTGGAGACAAGGAGAAAATGGGAGTGAGTAATCGAACACTAGAATCTTCGAAAACGTGGTCCTTTTTATTTACGGAGTATATTTCCAGCCTGCAGAACTTTCTGCTCCATAGTGACTCGGGAGGCTATTATTAAAGGCAGTAATGGAAAGAAAATTTTATTATAGGGTATTTCCCTGCTCAGTGCTTAGGCTTGTTGGCACAGTGGCGGCCCAATTGGTGGATCCCCAGAACTCGAGGAGATCCCGTTCTTCTCTTGTGAAAGTGCCGGTAACCATATTAAATAAGGACATCGACCGGATTGTTGAACCTTAAAATTGCAAAGCTCGGAAAGTAATGCATGACTTTCGAAATCCGAGCAGCGAGCAGCGAGTATTGAGCAGTCAGCAATAATGAGCAGTGAGCATGTACTTCGTACAGTATGTACGTTTGTAAATAGCAATTATCAGATATGTATAGATATAATTAAGCTGCACATTGGAATGCAAGTAAGAAATCACAATGCTGATATAAGCCAACTGATGGAGTACTGTTGGTGGCTGTACGTACATACAAGTACTTCGTACCCATCGTTGGAATTCAAGTCAGAGATCATCATATTTGATGCCGAATCTAAGAATCTCTCTTATCGAAGGCTTGAATCATATGTATGCATCACTGGATGTTTGTGAACCGTGAGCCACCACCTCCAACATAATGAACCACATCTTTTAGTGCAGGAACGTAAGGGTAGACGTTATCTTGTATAAGTTGTTGCCCTTAGTAGATTCCATGGAGCGTCCGAAATCCATAACAATTCCATTATTCCAGTGTCCACTAATTACAGTATACGGTGTGGACACTTGTGGGTGTTGGATTCTTGAAGAACTTTAGGGATGCAGCACACTCTGGTTGGACCAGCCCAGCTTTAGCTCAAAGCCTGCGCAAATCATGACTTTGTGGTTCTACCAAACCAAACTATTCCTGCCAATTGAACTGCTTGAACATCGAATCAAACAAATTCAAAGCAACGGATATTACCAAATTTGGTAGAATCCATTGCATAAATTAAATTGGAGATATAAGTTGGAATTTAGATAATCCCAAGATGAGATGGAGATGAAGAGGGGCAAGCAACCAGGATACCCAGTAAAAAGTACTTAAGTACATACGGATATTCTCCATAAGATATGCGGAAATAACAATACGACGGAGGATGACCGGCTGCTAGGTACGGGAAAGGTACAGTACAGTTTACTACTGTCGGTAGAATAATGTCTAGGGATACGAGGCGGGAAGTAACCTTATTGTAAAATATACAGCAGTACATACATAGTACTTGGCAAATCTGTGTCGCAGTTAAAGATTCTTTAAAAAGTGGCATACGCTACAGTACCTTCTTCTTCTTGAGTCTAAAAAACTTTTCTTTCTCTCTCTTTTTTTTTTACCGCTTACAGTACTTGTGGATGAAAATTTCTTATCAGAGTGGATTTGGTGCATTGGTCGACGGGGACTTTGTGATCGCTTTGAATCGCTTTGTCTCGGTTTAACTTGGCATTCCCGACCTCTCTACTGTATCAACACCTCGGTATGTTTTATCGGTACTTTCTGGAGTACTGTACTTGTACTGGTACCTACTACCTAGTAGAATTTATACCGACGTACTGTACTGTACAGTTTTGTTATGGAGATGAGAGTAATGTTGAGATGGATAGATATTAAATCATGACTGAGACATGAAAGTTTGGGTGTCCTTACGATCCGTGAAGAAGATAATAGATTATTCGTCCCGACTCCTTAATAATCTTCAAATTCTCGATCTTTGGTCTCATATCTAGCCTGCAGGTTATTGTATGGTTAGACAGTTCGGAAAGGTATCGTTAGCTTCGAACGAAGTAGAGAGGGTTATGAACCAGTGATTGTAGATGGTAATAATCCAATTTCTCCTCCGGACCGAACCCTAGATACGGATCTCACTAGTCGCTTTATGGCCAGCACTCATAAAACCTTTGGAAATTTGCCCCTCATCCTCGCACTGGTAGTTTTTATACCTTTCGGTGTAGTTGCTTTCCTACTCAACTCAGCCGTTCAATCCCTCCGCAGTAAACGACGAATTCGCCTTCACGAACAAGGTCTAGCAGGAATTGACCTCAAAAACTATCGCTTTCCACTCTTAATAACCGGGATGCGCGAAGCCGTCGAAGATGTATACGAGAATTTGAATTCTGCGCAAAGCAATGAATATCTGAACGAGTACGATTCTTCCGATGATGCCGTACTTCCTCCTACATCTCCACTCTTACGTGAGCGAACGAAATCATTCTCTCATCCAGAGAAAGACAATGAATTGGTTCCGATCCTAGCGTTAGCTCCTTATCAATTCCGCATGATCGAAGCTTTGGATGAGATAGGCTGGCGAAAGTATCCTGTATATATTCATAAAGTCCAACATAGCCACGCAGCAATTATTGTGAGAACCGACAAGCCAAGTTTTAGCGAGGGACGAATTGTATTGAAACATTGGTTGGATGAGGAGTTTCTTCTCTAGTGTGACGGCGCTCATGCCATGTATTCCTAGGAGTTTTTCGCATTTCTTGCTCCCCTCTTCGGTTTTTCCTGGGAAGCGTTGGCGTTATAAGATGAGCGTAGAACGATGGGTGGGTGGAATAGGAGTGGTTGTTTGTTTTTGGACTTCTTTACTTTCGGATACACTACGTTGATTCACATTTGGTTGTGGTGGTTTTTCTTCATATCTTGCTTGCGATGTTTTGAAGATATAGATCAATAGAGAATCAATGTTCAAATCCCAATTAAACACTGCATTACCTTTTATATAACTGTTAGTCCTCACTGAATGAGCATTGGCCTGTTGAGCGTCTTGCGATATATAACACCTATGGAGAGGGGTGTATGACTTATAGGTTCGTATATCCATACTCTTGTAAACTGCACCGTTCGAGTTTCCAAATAATCAATAATGAAATAAGGGTTTTAATTTTGATTTCCAAGTCAAGCCATAACAAGCCATATTCCATTCAAATGGATCTATCCACCGAAGTCTGCCAACCATACGGTAGGTACCTATCTAAAATCCCCCCCTTCCAACTCCTCGCTACCAAAAGCAAAAACGCTAACAAAAGATATGCCCGATCTGATTCAGATATACCCCATAAAACATGAACGTCATACCAATACCATAACCAATACGATAGATCAAATCCAAACACCATGCATGCCCATTATTTGCATCATATCCCATGCGTATAGTAAACCCAACCCGAAAGTTATGCACCTTTCCCTTCTATCCCATGATTTTCGTCCTCATGCAATTCTATCCCTCCTTCCGAATCAAGCATCCGGAGCAAACCGACTCATCTTCCTAACCTTCGCCCCATATTTAAAAAACAATATCGGCGCCGGAATCATCACCACACACAGAATAGCCAACACACTAGTCGCCCAACTAACCCCCAACCCCACAAACATACTTTTAGCAAAAAGCGGGAATCCCGCTCCGGCAAGACTTCTTATTAGTGTATTTGCCGCGAGCGCACTATTCGCATGCCACATGTAACAATCGATGATGTAATTTAGACCCTGGAGAAATATCATTAGGATTCCCCAACCGATAAATATTCCGGATATGGCTTGCGGAACCCAGGTTATGGAAGGAGAAGATGTCCATGCGAACCAGAAGAGACCGATGGGTAAGATTACACTTCCTAGGATCATGGGGGGAAGACGTTCTTCGGGAATGACACGACCGTGTTTGAGAAGTTTGCGAGCGAATCGCGTTTTGGTGGTCCAGGTTATGGTGCCGGCGCCGAGGAGTACTCCAATCATGATGCCGATGAAGGGGAGGGCGCCGATACCAGAACTCCAGCCGCGTTCTTCTTGGAATGATATAGGGTAGGCTTCGAAGAATAGGTAGAGGATGCCGTAGATGAGGGACATGTAGAGTGTGACGAGGAGGAGGATGGGTTCTTTCATGAGCATGATGAAGGGGCGGAGGAGGTAGGTGTTTAGGAGGGTGTGGAAGTCGAGTTGGAGCTAGGGATGAGTTAGTTTTATTGTTTTCGTTTATATATTTTGAGAAGGAGGATAGAGGGAGGAAATAAATACGAACCTCGTCGGCTTTACTATGGATAGCCCAATTCTTCGTCTCGAATCGAAGTTTAGCAGCGCGCTTTTGTAAAATTCGAGGGTGTGATGACTCCGGAATCAAGATTAGACCTATGAGACCGAAGAATGCGGCAAGGATTAATGTAATCCATGCGGTCCATCTCCATCCTAGGGATGAGGCGGTAATATATCCTCCTCCAATCGGTCCAGCAATCTATAATATAGTATTAGTTACTGATTGATACTTCTTTCTCAAGAAACACTTGACTTCACCAAATTAGAATGGGAATGTGAAGAGTAAAAACTTACAGGTCCAATAAATGTTGCCGCAGCAAAGACACAAACCGCCACTCCCCTATCCACGGGGCCAAAGAAATCAGCCAGCGCACCGCCGACAATCGCTAACGGGGCTGCAGCAAAACAACCCCCTAGGAACCGACATATCGCAATCGTATAGAAATTCTGGGCCGTCGCAACAGGAATCTGGAAGACAGCAAACCCGAAATAACCGACGAAAAGAGGTAGCTTCCTGCCGAAGAGTTCAGAGCCGGGGCCCCAGACGAGAGGACCGGCTCCAAATCCTAACACGAATAAGGATGTTCCTAGAACGGAGACTGTCTCTGAGACGTCGTAGAGTTCGGCCACAGAGAGAGTTGCGGTGCTGAAGACGGAGGAGGCGAATGTAACACAGAAGGTCATGAATCCCATGACGATGGTGGTGATCCATTTTTTCCTAAGGGGCCAGTTCATAGGGTTTTCAGGGTCGTCTGGTCCGTCCCAGGTTATCAGATTGGGATCTTGTTCCTCGATTTCCTTTTCCACACGGGCTGCCTCATCTTTCATCTTTTCTCCGTCCGCAAACTCGACGTCGACATCGGCATCTCCTATGGGTGCTAGTGTTGGAGTCCGGCTTGTGCCTAGGGCGTCTCCGTTTCGCGGTGTTTCCAGTCCCGAGTTGACACTGGCACTGTCTCCCTTTTCGTAAGACATGATGTAAGAATTTAAATCTGTGTCTTTTCTCGTTTTTTCAGATTCGCAGGAATCTCTCACAAGTCTTCTTTAATTCTGTACCGTTGAATTGTATAGATACTAGTATTGAAATGAAGTCGGGGATGTTGTTGATGTCGATGTGGATACTAGTATAAGGTTTAAAAACCAAATCACGAACCGAATAAGTTTTAGTATTGATACCCAATGGAAGCCGGTTTTGCTATCTCTACGACGATTCTTTGCTTATTGGAAGGAGATTTAAAATAACTAATCAGTACATCGGGATTTTGGGGATACTAGAATAGATAGGATGGGGCTGAAAGAAGAAAAGAGAAACTGATGAATTGAATGAAATTGATGATAGGGTTTCGACAAAAGGGCGTACCAGTACTGTAAGCGTATATAAAAATTAGTTGATAGGATGAAACTACTGTAGGGCAACTTGGCGATCGCGTGGGGTAAAATCCGAGTGCGGAGTTCTTCAAAAATGGGGTTACGATACTGTACCGGTAGCATACTAGTACTTAGATTGCAAATGAATTCTATAAAGACCAGATGATTATAGTACAATGTCACACATATTTATGATTTCCCGGTGTGAAGCACATTTTATATAAATGCCAGTTAGGTATCGTATCTCTGTGAGAATGCTCACATCCCCTTAAAAATCAAATACAAGCTACCCACTAATATCAAACCTCCCCATCACCTTCCATCTCCCCTCTACTTCTCTTTTTACCCACCAGAATCTTATCCTCTAGCTTTTCCGATCCCCCCTCCAAATCCTCGACCGTCAATGTTCCTCTATTTCCTTCCTTTCCAGTCGGAGGCACAAACTCCCCATTTTTCAACGTCCACCCATCTCTCTTCATCTTCTCCCACGTTCTCCCAACCTCAAATCGAACCAGATCCCCTGCCGCGTTGGCATCTTCTTTACTATCATGACCATCGATTATTCCTTCTCGAACTACTTGAATATGTCGATTCAGATGCGTGTACATTAACATTTTCAGTCCATTACGATAAGGTAAGCCTGCTTTATGTGGAAAGAGGAGTGCGGTATCGATAATTGTTGGATGAATAAAGCGGGTGGCATTCAGATCATTTTCAAGACCATGACCAACGATGGGAGTTCTAGGGGTAATGAGCTCAAATAGTAAAGCTCTGGCGGCTGCTGGAGAGCTAACAATCCGAAGTTTTGACTTCTTGGGTTCGAATTTTGTTGATGAAGTAGAGTCGTAAGGAATAGCTTCTGTCATGTCTTTTGGCCATATACCGGAATATCGTGAGTTGAGATCCAGTACTTCGCCTATAGGTCTTACGAGAACATCCATAAGTCCCTCCCCATTTGGCCATGAAGTTGCGGTTAGTCGAATTAGTTCTAATCCATGTACTGTGTATCCCATCTCACCATCAATACACACTGGCCGATTGGGTATATTTCTATGATTCTCGGGCGTCTTCTCAAAGTTCAAAACAGCAGCCAATCTCTTCACTTCCGTAACCTTAAATACATGATGCTCGGCCGTAGTACATCCAGGAGTTTCGGATAAATTCTGCTCACAACAACGCCATTTCTTTTCGCGCTTTGCAGTGGGATCCAAGGTAGAACGTTCTTTCCAATATGGCTTTCCATAATGATAGGTACAAGATCCACCAGAAGCAAGTTTTCCATCTTCCTCACGTCGACCAGGAAATACTTGGAAGCGGGATTTGCAACGATCGCAAACTTCCCAACCTTTTGATGCCTCTAGACCACTCTTAGCAGTCTCAATCTCTTGCGGAGTTGGAATGGATGTAACATATCCATGTTTTCCCAAATCATGAATTGGGGTGTACAGCCGCGGAAGTATAGCTAACTCTTGCTCCGTGGTCAGACCAGTTTCAATCGTTTTGGGCGGGCCTGCAGGTTTGGCATTTGGAGTATCAGAAAGTGCAAGAGCAATCGGCTTCTTCTCCTTTGCCAGCTCTTGTTCTCTTTCTTTTTTCCATTGTTGTACAGTCATACGTTTGTATTGCAGAATCTTATTTTTGATAACATTAGAATAAATAGTTGGCGTTTCACATGCGCCCTCTTCTGCATCGAGTGCTCTCGTGATCAAGGCTTGTTCAGAAAGCACAAGCTCTTCCTCTGCATCGTTTGCATCTTTTGCTAATTCCGTATTGAGACGCTTGAATTGATCATGTAGAGCCTGTAAGAGTTTGAGCCTTATATTGTGTGTGGCTGGCGCTGTTCTCCGCGCTCGAGGATTCAAAGACTCCTGCTTTAGAGCAGTATTGGCTGGTAGGGACTTTTGTACTTTGGGGGTGGCTGGTGATGCAACTGGCTTGTTGAGCTTGGCGCTAGATATACCGGATGATTTCTCCAATGAAGATGTACTGTTTTGTAGATTACGTCTTAATGGTGGTGGGGAGATAGGACGTAGAGTAGCTGACTTTGTTCTTGGGGGTAAGACTTCCGGCTTTTGTGTTGCGGTAATTGTCTTTTGCCTTGATGATAGCTGGGGTTCAATATTTGATTCCGAGCTTCGATTATCAGGATTAATCTTTTGACGTTTTCGTTGACCATTTTGATCTCCATCATCCCCCTCATGTGACCTTTGTGATTCTAGTTGAGAGGTCGCGTTTGCCGTGGTTTGTGCGCCTGAAATTCCATGCAAAAACATACATCTTGGAATCAAACATTTCTCCCGGTTTGGGCATTGTATTTGTGAGAAATATCCTTTTGTTGAGAACATGTTGAAGAAACCCGAAGAAGCACCAACTTATGATTGTTGAATGTTCAAAGCAATATGCGAGCGTATTGGGGGGTCTCAAGTTTAATGATTCGATGTTTGTTATTAATATCCCATGAATCTTTTTGTTTTGGCTGTAAATGAATGTCTTTCAATTAGATGTTATAATTATTATTGCGTTAATTCAGACATTTTCTTCTTACAATTCAATATATTGAGGATATAATTTAATGATTTCTCAATTATAAATTGATGGGATGGAATTGTTGGTGTTGGTGTAGGTATGGATGGATGGATGGATGGATGGATGGACTGTGTAGCTGGTAGTAAATTGAGGTTCTAGAATTAACAGCCATTTAGGAAGCTAAAGGTTACTGTACAAGAATATTCTACCCTTTATCGGCTATAGATCCTTTTCGGTGAACATTCCCAATAAGATTCAGTGCCGTACGGGATGGGATCACTGTCTATCTGCACTGCACTGCAATTATTGTATGCATATAAAAAGAGAACCCACTGTTGGTACTGTACCAGTCAGGTATTATTATAGGCATGTCTTGATTTCCTAATAATGTCTTGCTTATCTATGGAATTTTGAAGATGTCTTCTCGACTTTTATTACTCCTTGTGTTCTAATATGTAGCAGTAACAATATGGAGTATTTATACCTGGTAATAAGGTCTATTCGTATCTTTCCATCTCCACACTCCAATAATATGAAGATATTATTAGATAACTTGTAAAATAGAATCTGATAGATAGTACTTTATCGGGTACCAAGATAACAAGGTGAATCTGTTTGGGTAGAGAAGTCTTTAATCCCTCTTCTCCCTTCCACTCTTCTCTCTTACTCTCTTATGAATTTCTACTTTTTCCTTCTCATCTTATGAAATTTATATCTTCAAATTACAATACATACTGGTAACAAAATAAAGGAGTGTGTATGTGCAAACCCTTGGATGTGCATTTAACCGCTGCAGTACTGGTATATTATCCTTACCAAATCTAGAAATAATTATTAGTAAGGAAACGCATCATAGATTTACTAAATTTACCTTTACCTTACGCACGCGACAATAGCTGGGGCCTGGCTTGGTTCGCCCAGCTTATTGCTTATATTGTTAGTGGAAGAGAGTGTCCTTTGAGACGCTTTCTACTACTAACAATTCACTCCCAAATTTCACATTGTTACCTTTTAATTTCTCTTCTTTGGACCGGGCATTCTTCAGCAACGAAGTTATGGATTACACCGGCACAAGCAAGGCGCAACATCTTTGTGTCCTTGTTCATGGGTAAGCTTTGAATATTGCTTTTTCTATGGTCATGAGTTATAACTGATCTATTCAAGGTTATGGGGAAACCCTATCCATTTAGAGACCGTCGCGAAATCGTTACGAGCCAAACATTCTAGAGATGACCTTCATATTCTCGTCGCGAAACGCAATAGCGGTAGCTTTACATATGATGGAATTGAGTTGGGTGGCGAGCGAGTGACGGTAGAAATTGAAGACGAAGTTGAGAGGCTCGCAAGAGAGGGGCAAAAAATCACCAAATTCTCCATGGCAGGATATTCCCTTGGTGGTCTTGTGGCCCGTTATGCTGTCGGTTTACTGGATAGCAAAGGCTTCTTCGACAAGATTAAACCACTGGTATGTGCCTCTGTTCAGAGTAATTTAGTTTTATTCATCACTCGCTCTCGGAGTTGTCGGAATTCCAACATAACTTCTTTGGTTCATCAATTCAATTATTGGATTTGGTTGCGATTTTGAAGCTGTTCATGACTTTCTATCGCTACGCAAACCATGCTAACTACAATCAATTTATAGAACTTCACTACCTTTGCTAGCCCACATCTCGGCGTAAGAACTCCCAAGAAAGGATGGGTAAATCATGTTTGGAATGTTCTAGGAGCTCGAACATTGAGTACCAGTGGTCGACAGCTTTTCACAATCGATAAATTCAGGGATACAGGACGTCCATTACTCGAGATACTTGCAGATAGGGAATCAATATTCTTAAAAGGGCTCGTAAAATTCGAAAGAAGGACGTTATACGCCAACGTCGTTAACGATAGGAGCGCTGTCTACTACACAACAGGAATTGCATGCACCGATCCTTTTGCAGATATGGACAACATCAAGATCAACTATGTGGAGGGTTATGAACCAGTGATTGT
>JWJB01010733.1:0-14187 GCA_000812895.1 Rutstroemia sydowiana
ATTTCCACCCCACCGACAGGAAGTGACGATTGAATGATTTGCTTTTTCTATCCAAATGCAAAGTGACTCCGAAAATGACAGTAATTCCCCTTTACTGAGAAAAATGAGAGAGAAAACGAGGTATTCAAAAAACAAAAACAAACAAATGCTTGTAATTATACAATATTTTTAGATATAATTTGTTTTTCCCCTCAAAAATAAATCCAAAATACGAGTACTGTAGTTGTGTTTAATTCTTGTTTGTATTAAATTTGGGTTTGGGTTTTGGGTTTCCTAAAAGTTGTTTCTGCAATATTTTGTGATATCGTTAAGGTAGAGTAGAGCCGGAAAGATGATGGGTGGTGGTGGGTTGAGTTGAGTGGAAGTGGGTGCAGATGGTGGTTGAAATTGATAGGTAATGCCCTCCAGTGCTATTTAAGGTTAGATAAATTATTTTGACCTAAAGTAGAGAAAGCTTCGAATAATAGGGTAAGGTAGGTATGGATTTATAGTTACCGGTACTTACCTTAAGTAATTTAGTAGTAGTAGTAGCAGTAGTAGGTAGTAGTAAAAAAGAGTAGTAGGTTAGTTTCTATGTAGTAGGTATGACGGCTTTATATTACTTGTAATTGGAATAAGTAGAAAAAAAGGATAGAGTGGAGCAAGCAGTACTGGTACAGTACAGATTGTACAGTAGTAGTAACTAGAAGGAAATATATGGAAGGAAGGGTTTTTATGTGGTGGGTAGTAAGTGGATGATGATGAATTGGTACACCAAGTACCTAGAATCCTAGAATCCTAGATTGATGCTTGTTTGAGTGATTTTAATAAATTCTATCTAGGTATTGTTATTATTAAGCATAAAAGCCATAATTGGTAAAAATTCACGTGAAGTTTTGGTTATAAAATTACGTAGATAATCATGATTATCCAATTATATCATTCGATTGAATTAGCGGATTAACTCCGAATACATTTTACCTCATGTGTTTTTTTTCTCTTAATTGAATGCCTTAAAAAATTAAAAATTCCCTTAATTACTTAATTCCTTAATAAAATTGAAAGCGGGGAGGGAAAAAGTTTACATAACCCAATTTATCTTAGAGAGGAGTAGAGTGAGTTCTGTGTGTGTATGAGAGAGAGAGAGAGAGACAGACAGAAAATTAATTAAGGTAGCTTTAATACCAATTTCGACTTTTTTTTTTACAATTGCCAGCCATGATTACAGCAATAATCTATACTCCTCCTCTCATCGATCGCATAATTTCGAGCTTTTATTTAAATCATTAAGCTCTTCGAAATACTCAATCCATTCGGATTCTATTATACCTTTTTCAATCGTTCTCTCCATTGTTCCCTCTATCTTTTTGGCTTCCTCCACTTTGAAAATACGAAGCTACTCATCGACGAAGGCAATACCATCCTATGCCCAATTCATAAATTACAATATCTTTACGCGTTTAAGAAATACCAAAATATCAATCGAGTTCGAATATACAGAATTACAAATTATTTTTTTCCTCCCTGTACTTTTATAATCGTTTGGGGATGGATACTACGAGGCGTTCATCAAGGGCCGCTCGAGGAAGTCAACCCTCAAATTCACATCATTCTTCTAGTTCTTCGAATTCCTCTAGTCGCGCAGAGAGATCTACTCGTTCAAATAATAAAATCGAATCACCAAGGAAATCTACCCCATCTGCGTCGTTATCCTCCGACTCCCTTGACGACGCAACTACAATCGAAGATAGCTCTTCAACGAGACCCAAACGAGGACGAGGAGAAGAGCGTGATAAGACTTCAAAAACACAATCGTTAGAAGAGGAGGCATTATTGGGCGCAGATGAGGGGGGGGAGGATGATGAAGCTGTCCGATGTATATGTGGATATGACGAGTACCCTGGGCCACCACAGCTGCGAGAGGACGAGAATAAGCATAATACAAAAGATGGAATCGACGAATCTGTTTTAATGGCAGCAGATATTACAGAGGATTTGGCAGGCTTTTTTCTACAATGCGACGTCTGCAAGGTATGGCAACATGGTGGGTGCGTTGGGATTGTGAATGAAGATACGAGTCCAGATGAATACTTCTGTGAGCAATGCCGTAAAGATCTGCACAGGATTCGTACAGCGCAAAATGGGTGAGTTTGATTCCACAGCTTTCAATTTCCTTCAATTCCTAGCTATTCGTCCGACATGTCAGCGCCGACGCGAGTTCGTGGCGCAGATTAAGTCTCACAAGGCTGTCTGCTTCGAGTGCGCAGAAACTTCAGAAAAACAACATCATCACGATAAAACTACAATTGAATTCTGACATGATGGATCGCAGACAACGCTACTCACTATACCTTCCCCTTCACCCAAACCTATCTAGAACGACTTCGCGCGCTCCTTCATTTTCTAAAGATGGAACAAGATCCCCTAAAAGTGGAAAAAATGGTCGCCAATCCTCCAGTCTCCAGGGCGCAAAACGCCGGTCAACAATGAATAGCAGGGATGCGGCTTATGATGCAGCCGCGGAAGCAGAGCAGATCAAACGGGCCATAGAGGCTAGTGTAGCGGAGAATGGTGTGCCAGAGAGTGGCGTTGAAGGAGTCGAAGGCCGAAATCGACGTGCGAAACGGGGCCGCAGCGACAGTGAAGAGTAAGCATACTTTATGGCCGCTTATACGAGTGACACTAACCAATTATTCTCAGGAAACCAGATGGACTAAAACGACAACGGACGGACTCGACCTCTCCTTCTCCGGAAATCGATGAGAAGCCGGAGCAAATACCCCAACAACCAGCACCTGTTCCCGAATCAGATGATGGTACACATACTACAAATGGGCGGAGTGGAGGGGCTAAAAAGATCAGGGGTGCGGCCGCTAAAAACCATCGAGAAAAGGAATTAAGAGAAGAGCGTGAGAAGAATAGGCTAGAAGCTGCGACTAAACGGAAAGGGCGAGCAGAGCGGCGAAGAATTGAAGGTAAGGAACTAAAGTTATAGACCTATCGCCAGACAACGACTAATGACTCTCTAGATTCAGAACCTATTGAGGAAATCCCTCCGGCTATCAAACCTCCCACTAGCAAGACAATCGAAATTACAACCCAGTCCTTAGAACCACCTCCATCAGCACAGGTGACGGCGCCCGATACGCCCCCGCCCATCCAACCGCCCGTTTCGCACAAAAAAGGAGGCAGGCCACCAAACGCGCGTAAAGGCAAGCTGGGAAAGAATCAGTATACGAAAGATAGAGACCTTGATGGGACCCGATCCCCCCATCGATCCCAATCGAGAGATACTTCGCGTGGAGACGACAATAGTCATCCTCCCAGCAACAAGGGTTCTCACCATGAGACCAAGGCCGGAAAAGCAAAAGCTAGTGTTCACAGCAAGGTTAGCATGGCTGAGATGAAGAAGCGAGTTGCGGCAATCCTTGACTTTATATCACGGACCCAAGTTGAAATGGCTGGCGAACCAATACTTCGGCCAGGGGGAGAGGCAGAAAAACTAATAAGGGGTCTTGCCGAAGAATTACCAATGATAAAAGTTAATGGGACGAAAGGTGACGATGGGAAAAAGTCGGGCACAGGCGAAAGCGGATCGCAAAAGGATTTTAAGGAATTATCATGTCTGGAAATGATGGATATCTTGACTAGACAATTGGTCAAATGGCAAAAGGAGTACACTTGAAATTTTGGGAGGTTACAATAGGCGGGCAATCTTGGGCACGGTGTAGGTTGGTTGGTGTATATCACGGGTATTGTGAACGGCTACAAGGCGCCTAGAGGCATATTGCGCGCGTCATCTATACCCTTCTTCTTGCTACCTATTATAATGGTATTGATAACTTATCATTATAGCTCAGCTGAGAGCATAAAACAGAATTCGTACAGGTATAGCCTTTTTGAGTACAGTGTTATCTGAGACAAGTAGTGTGTATTGCAAGCTGCTGACTCGATCCCCACCCGTGTTTTGTATAAGCTGTGTGACTTTCCAGTGTTACAATGTGGCCTCCAAACATACCTTTACAGGGTTCTCATCCCGCTTCTGTACGACCGAGTTGCGGCGCTTTCGTAAACAGGTTCTCTAGCGAGTATTCATGATAATGCCGACTCGTCATACAGGATCTAGTTGATTTTGCCAATCGAGTTGTCCTTGGTCTATAAAGGTGCCATAGACTGATGTTTTACACTTCTTCATAGCTGCATATTACTTGATTGCTTTTAGGACTCGAAATATCAAGCTATCAGAGAATGTCTAGCATTTCAAAAATGGATTTTCAAATCGAAGGTAAAGTGGCTATTGTCACTGGTGGAGGTTCAGGTATTCACTTATTATATTCTCTCGTCCCACTTCCACGTTGATCCCAGTCTTCATATTCACTATACTACTACTCCACTTGGTTGATTATCACGCCGAGCCGGCTCATTCACTTAAACTAATTACTCCCACCAGGTATCAACCTCGCATTCGTCATACTTCTCCTATCCAAAGGCTGTAACGTTGTTATAGCCGATGTGAACCTTGTCGCTGAAGCCAATACACTCGTTTTATCCTACAACAATCAAAACAGCAATGCCAATAGTGAGAGCAGCACCAACACCCCACGATGTCTCTACCACCCCACCGATGTAACATCTTGGAATGATCTCACCAAACTCTTCACCTTCACCCTCGCCCACTTCCAGCAAATTGATATTCTCGTCCCCGGCGCTGGAATTTTCGACCCCCTTTCATCTAATTTCTACCATCCTCCAGGAACTCCCTTGTCTGGCGACAAAATTGAAAACTCTTCCTATCACACGCTTAATGTTAATATCACACATCCAATCAGATTGACTCAGATGGGTGTCGAGTATTGGGTTAGCAATAAAAGGGGTGGGAGAGTGGTTTGTTTGAGTAGTATTGCGGGTCAAATTGGAGTGATGGAGACACCGCTGTACAACGCGAGTAAATTTGCGGTGACGGGGTTTGTGAGAAGTCTGAGAGGTTTAGAGAGCCTAGGAATTCGGGTTGTGGCGGTAGCGCCGGGGCTTGTGCAGGTTTGTTAATTCATTCTTGGCTTTTCTCTTCCTTGTCTTTTTGTTTCCTCTTTTGTTGCTTGTCTGGATCGGAGAAGGGTGGGATCAAAAGCTCGGGGTCGATTTTGGGAACAGACAGGCGTGGACAAATGTGAACGATTTTAATAATTGATAGACTCCGATTTGGTCCTTGCAGTCGGAGAAGATGCAAATGTTGACCGCGGAACAAAAATGGATTGCGAAAGAAACGGTGGCGAATGCGATGCTGGACTTACTTACGAAGGAGGAGTATGTAGGCGGGACAGTCCTGGAAGTTAGTGGGGGTGGGTTGAGGGTCGTACAGGAAGTAGGGGTATGTTTCTATTCTTTTTACTCTTTATCATATTGTTAGTGGAAAGGGGCTGGATATTATTGGGTAGTAGTGATTGATGGAATAATAGGATACCGGGCCGACCTTCCAAGAGGGATATATGATTGGAAACTTGGAAGGGTATAGAGAGGAGATCCATAAAGGGTTGAGGGAGGGGAAGATGGGAGCCTAGGTAGGTTTGGACACATAGACTATTCATATTCGCCATTCGTTTGCTATTATCCTTGAGAATCCTCAAACAGCTTCGTGGAGATATTACGCTTGATTTGGAATTGAAGCCACTTATCAGAAATTACACAAACATATACCAAAAATAAATGGGAGAAACTCAAATGACGAGAAGAATTTTATGAATATTAATCTTTAAATGGAAGATGGACATTGAATTATTACTAATTGGATTGTTGAAGTGATAGATGAACAAAAAGTTTTATAAATTTGATTTATCAAGTGATGGTTAAAGATTCAAGATTGACTACTGTGTGAGGATTGTCTGCATTTACGCCCTTCCCATGTAGATGTCTTGGCAATCGCTTGAATTACGGCATGGTAGTCTATAAATGTGTCTATTGAACCCTCTCTCAGCAACTGCCAGTCACGACCCTGGTGTTCATACACTGAACCCGCTATACTCTTTATTGAAGGCCCTTCCTATGACCACCTTTCTAACCTCAGTTGTGCCCGCACCAATTTCATACAGCTTCGCATCTCTCAGTAGTCTTGACGCAGGCATTTCTTCAACATAGCCCATTCCTCCTAACAATTGTATGCAGTCCAAAGAGACCTCTGTAGCTCTCTCCGCTGCATACATAATCGCACCAGCGCAATCTTGTGTTCGGATATCCCCAGTCTCGTCAACTGTTCTTGCAGTTTCGTACGTATAAGCTCTAGAAGCTCGCAATTTTGTGTACATATCAGCGAGCTTTCCCTGAATAAGCTGATTGTGGGCAATTGGCTGTCCAAACTGTTTTCGTTGATGTGCAAAAGGCAGAGCAACGTCCATGGCCGCCTGCATAATCCCCAAAGGTCCAGCACTAAGCACCAATCTCTCAATATCGAGTCCCTCCATTAGCACTTTCACTCCTCTGTTGATTTCTCCCAGAATGTTCTCCTTTGGCACAAACACCCCTTCAAAAACCAACTCTCCAGTATTACTTCCACGCATTCCCATTTTATCCAGTTTTCTCGCGCAGCTGAACCCTTTGAACGACTTCTCTACAAGAAAAGCCGTAATGCCCTTCGATCCTTTCTGTGGCTCCGTCTTCGCATATACCACAATAACATCCGCATCCGGCCCATTTGTGATCCACATCTTCGTCCCATCCAAAACATACCCACCGTCAACCTCCTTCGCAGTTGTCCGCATGCTAACAACGTCACTTCCCGCACCGCTCTCACTCATCGCCAACGCCCCAACTTTACTCCCGTCTATGAGACCCGGCATATATTTCATTTTCTGTTCCTGATTTCCATTTAATTGTAATTGATTCACGCACAGTTGCGAATGTGCTGCATAGCTTAGCCCAATGCTCCCAGAAGCTCGTGATATCTCTTCCATAACTATGCAATGTGCCTGGTATCCCATCCCAAGTCCACCGACATCTTCAGAGGCTGTGATACCGAGGAATCCTGCATCGCCAAACTTCTGCCACATATGATTTGGAAAGGAATTCGATTTGTCGGTTTCCGCAGCGAGGGTTTCGGGTATTTCTCGCCGTGTAAATTCTCGTACTTGTTCTCGAAGTTCGGCGAGATCGTCAGATGACGGCGGCGTAAATCCCGATGGATGCTTAGAGCTCGAAGCATTGCGCCTTGCGTAAACTGGCAACAACGGTTGAATGCGAAGGTACGAGGTCGGACGGGTTGGAAGGGAACGTAGAAATCTTGCTGTAGCAGTCATTTTGCTTTTTGATATGACTATTGGAAAAGTTAAATTGAAATACCCTTTGATTTATAAGATATGATAATGCGGTAAATAGAAGCTTGGATACAAGGTTGGATAATCCGGGGAACCTGGGGTACGGTCCATAAATGCCGCTGTTATCCTTATCTAACCGCACCCACCGTAAATCCGCAATGCTCACTCAACCTCGAATTTGAATGTCCTTAACAATAACAAATCCTTTCGAAAATCTATGTAGACAATCTTTTCCATCGCTGCAACAGCAGCACTTATATCACAATGGCCTCTTTAAGGGCACTCAGAGCTCTTCCCAGACTCTCGCAAATATCAAGAAGACCAACATGTCACAAATCAATCCCCGTTTCTTTTAGAACATCAGCAACATACTGTCCACCAAGTCAAGCAAAAGCCATTTCCGTCCTACCTACAAATATCGACACATCCTCCGAAGAATACAAGCAAAACCTATCGCAGATGGAAGACATCCTGCACCAATTTAATACGCTCACCGCTAAGATTCAACAAGGCGGTCCGCCAAAAGCACGTGAAAAGCATCTTGCGCGCAAGAAAATGCTCCCGAGAGATCGCATCACAGCGCTTGTTGACCCTGGTACTTCGTTCCTGGAGCTAAGTACATTGGCAGGGCACGAACTATATCCCGAGGCGGAAGTACCCGCTGGTGGGATCATCACTGGAGTTGGTGTTATAGAGGGTGTGACTTGTATAATTGTTGCAAATGACAGTACGGTCAAAGGAGGAACTTATTATCCAATTACAGTGAAGAAGCATTTGAGAGCCCAGGAGATTGCGAAAGAAAATAATTTGCCGTAAGTTTTCTTGTTGTTCTGTTCACCTTTTGTTACCCATAAAACAGAATTTTGGGATCGAGGTATTGTGCTTAATTTAGCACACAGCTTTATCTACGCATGGAGATGATTCTGGACTGATAATCTACAGATGTGTTTATTTGGTAGACTCGGGTGGCGCCAATCTTCCACATCAAGCAGATGTCTTTCCAGACCGAGAACATTTCGGTAGAATATTCTTCAACCAAGCAAGAATGAGCTCTATGGGAATACCGCAAATTGCCGTGGTGATGGGCCCATGTACTGCCGGCGGAGCATATGTGCCTGCAATGTCCGATGAAAGCATCATTGTAGACGGTCAAGGCCATATATTTTTAGCCGGGCCTCCCCTAGTCAAAGCTGCCACGGGCGAAGTTGTAAGTGCTGAAGATCTTGGAGGCGGGAAAATGCACAGCTCTGTTTCTGGGGTTACAGATTATCTCGCTATAGATGATGCTCATGCTATCGTTCTCGCCCGCCGCTCGATTAGTAATCTCAACTGGCCCAGCAAAGCCTTTCCCCCATCCACAGCCTACACAGAGCCACTGTACCCGACCTCAGAACTTACCGGCATCGCCACCACCAACCTACGTAAGCCTCTCCCTATTCTTGAGGTCATCGCACGTATTGTTGACGGGAGCGTCTTCTCTGAATTCAAACGCGACTACGGCACCACGCTCGTTACAGGTTTCGCCCACATCTATGGTCACAAAGTCGGGATTATCGCCAACAATGGGATTCTATTTTCGACCTCCTCCCTCAAAGGCGCACACTTCATCGAACTCTGCACCCAACGAGGTATACCACTAATTTTCCTTCAAAACATCAGTGGCTTTATGGTCGGTACTGATGCAGAACGTGAGGGCATTGCAAAGAATGGAGCGAAGCTCGTAACAGCCGTTGCTTGCGCCAATGTTCCCAAATTCACCGTTGTGGTGGGTGCTAGTAATGGGGCTGGCAACTATGGCATGTGTGGAAGAGCTTACAGTCCGCGCTTCTTGTGGATGTGGCCAAACGCAAGGATCGGTGTTATGGGGAGCGAGCAGTTGACGGCGGTCATGGAGACGGTGGGGAAGAAGGTGGATCCGGAGTTGAGAGATAGGATTGAGAGGGAGAGCGAGGCTGTTTTCTCTAGTGCTAGATTATGGGTATGTTGACGTCTGTTTCAGTCATTCTTGGTTTACACTACTCCTTGGAAAAACTCTAACATTTCTTCAAAATTTAGGACGATGGCGTTATTCCACCAAGTCATACGAGGAGAGTACTAGGTTTAAGTTTGATGGCTGCGTTGGGTGGAAAGAATGAACCTATAGAGACGAAGTTTGGCGTTTTCAGAATGTAACCTACTCGCAACTTTGAGCTTAAATGACTGGAATAACTAGACAAAATAACATTACATGCGTATGTTTTCATACTTCCTATCTGATTTGATGACGAAATGAAATCTCTTATAAAGTTCGTAAATGTAACCCCGATTTTCGAAGAGCTTCTCCCGGTGACTTTTCCCGGTGAGCTATTACTATTGACCCTCGGTTCGGCGAGTTTCCCCCGGTGATCCGGAACCCACAATATCTCATTATCTCCCGATGAGCTTCATCACAGACTTATCACTTATGACGTTTCAATTTGCAGACCACCCAGTGAACGTTACTTCCCACAGAGACAAATCAAGCCAGCTCTTCCCAATCTGTATTAATTGTCTCCTCGCCTCGCCTTGAGGCTTGCACTTCGCTTCATTTCTTAGATGCCCCAAACCTATCCTAACAAACACAACGCCTTCACTTAAAGACTCAAGACTCCCTCTTTTTCCTTTCTTCCCACAAGCCATAGCTACAACTACGATGAACGCCAACAAATTATTTCAAACCAACAAAGGCACTCACAATATAAGACTACATCAAATCTTTACTCTACATCTTCAAGCCTTCATCCTTAATATCATCTTCCTCGCCACCTCCTTACACCTCTCCGAATCTGCAAAGGAAACACAACTCCACACCACACAATAAGAAATATTATACCAAGCCATATATAAAAGACAACACAATTATATTCGACATTATCTACGCCCCACTCCTCCGCCACCAAGCAAAGTCAAGTGAATCGATCAATCACTTATCTTTGCCAATCTTCAATCATGATTTTGGACACACCTTTCAACCAATGTACCCGCAGCACAATTACTTACCCTTTCATAAGCATCTAAGTTCAACGTGCTGGTCGCACCAACTTGATTCTATGAACGTATCTACATCAACATCACTATTCCCTTCGCCTGCTGGCACTACGGCACCCACCCGCTTTACTTTACCCATTAGCCGTCGGGATCCTCACTCCACATACCTTCTTCACTGTCTTCACACGTTGAAAGAATGCAACTCGAACCTAGGCATAAGTCTCCTCCATCAAATATGCAAATGTCTCCTTTTACCTGCATGCATATATACATGCATACATACACGTTGGGTATTGGCCCAGCACAGAACGATGCGCCGAGATGATATGCAAACAACCCCGAGTCACAGAAATATGTCACAGACCAATCAACTCAATTGATTGATCAATTGTTAAAGAAAAGCTCCAATATGGGTATGCCTTAGAAAATCATGATTAGAAAGTTCAGCGTCTCGAAATAAGAGCCCAGCACTACATGCCCCGTCAAGATAGGCCCGAAAAAAAAAGAAATGATATATGCCCTCCACAAAATCCCACACTCTACATTCTCCCATTTCAGTCCATTTGAGCTTTAGTCCCGAAGAGGAAATCCCATGCCGTGCAGTACCAATCGGCAGCTATGCAACGTAATTCTTCAAACGCCTTTATCACACCCAATCCTTCCCAACAATTCCTTTCTATCACTGTGTCCCGGAATGCTTACTCCGCTTGCGCTGCTCGTGCCCTTCTTGTAACGAGTGTTTCTTGATGTCCTTCCCTTCAGATTGAGTGATTCGACGCCTACCTCCTCCTCGTATGGTTCGGCAGCTGCTACATCGAATTGATGAACCTCCTCCCCCAGTAGCGTCTCATCCGTATCGACCTCGTCAATCTCTTCTTCATCTTCGCTCCTAATATCCTCAGCTTCAGCCCCCCTAATAACTTTAATGGCCACTTTCATGATCATCCAAAACCACATCAGAGTGATACCCTGGAGAAAAAGTAGAGCGCTTAGGAATCCCCATTTAATATCGTCATTCCAACATACGGTTCCTTCGGGGTCACGGAACGGCATAAGCAGATGGCCGAAGCGATCTGCAGGGGGGAAAGGTCCTGAGATAGCTCCGTTTTTGCCACGGTAACAGCCATAAGTGATAATCTTTGGGATATCAGCCCAGACTGAATGGCAGATCGCTAGGTAGGCAACGTGGCGGGCAGCGATCCACGTTACCAGGAAAACACCGAAAGTATAATCACAGAGAGTGTTGTGGCCTAAATACTTTAGACACTTTGCAAGCTATTTGTAATAGTAGTTAGCTTCATCAAATCATCTAAGGGTTCTCGTAAGATGTATATACCGGGAAAAAGAGGTCCACCACATCCATCAAGCAAAGGATTACGTTAGCGACTTTCGTTTGGTGGTACCCGTAACTCGTGAAGATCAAAAAAGTTGTAACAATGTGATGTGACAACATCTGCCAATAATCCTTTCGACGTTCCTCGATGTTAATAACAAAGATTTGTTGCAGCCAGAATGCATACTGCACGAGGATGTACCATTTTTGAAGTCCTCCAATCTCTCGATTGGGCCAGTTAGTCCATAGCTCGGCCATGTTTAACCAGTAGTCCGAGGAGACATATATGTACTATTTAGGTGTCAATTGAGTGAGTCTCCACGAGAGGTACGAGAGTGTAGCGAACCATTCCCAGAGTCCAAAATACAGAGTAATAGACCAAAAGCCAAGCCTGCTCAGCAAATCTTGTTATGTCTTTTTCAGTTTTTACCCCACCTTTTATTGCCAAAGGTGTCAATATATAATCCATGATGGTAGCCCGTAGTCCTGTAAATACAACAATCCAGTATGAAACCATAAATGCATCGTTCCAGCCAGCGCAGTACTCGCCCGACTCGGGATTGTAGTAGGAGAGTTCGAAGAATTTGCGAGTATGCCGGCGAGCTCTAGGGAAACACATATGTGTCAAGGAAAGAAGCATCAAAAGATTGACGGACAATCCTATATAAAACTGTCAGAAGAAGTCGCAAGAAGAAAAAAGGGCTGGAAATGAATCGTACCAATTTGATGTTGCACAATCCATCTGCAAACGATTTCTAATGGACCTTCTTCTTTCCTTTTGACCTTTCTTTTCCCCATTATTGTAGGCGCTGGATACCCCGTTGGGGATTGAAACTTTTGATCTATGTCGATGACACTTTCACCAATTTTAGTTTCCCAGTCTTGCATATCTTCAGCAGTTCCATCATGTATAGTATCTCCTTGGGGCGTTTGGTTCATGGCGACTTGAAACACGAGCAGGGAGGGGAGCTGGAATTTTTTTTTTTCCTAATATTTTTGTTGACAATTCGATTGGTTGAGGAATATATGTATATTTTCGATCCCCTAATTGACCTTGTGGCCTTTTGTTTTCTTCTCTCCAAATTCTTCAAATGAATGATTAAATCATGGACTGCGATTTGTCTTCCCCTCAGAAAAAAGCGATAGAAGACACAAATATAGAGAATTTGAAGTCAATTCAAAAAAACGAATGTGGGTAAGATGGAGTAGGATTATGAAGTGATTCTGGTACAGTATCTAATTAGATTTTATTGACAGGGCGGTGAATGAAGGGTACTGTAGCTACTAACTCAATGGAAGACTTGTGGTGTAGGTACTTTAGTTTTTATTAGTACTACCGGCACCGGGTACTCTACTGTAGCGCTGGTAAAATTAACTTGTACTTAAGCTTTTCTATCCGTTTTCTATGCGGGAGACCAAAAAAGAAAAAAAGAAAAAAGAAGCGTTTGTTCTAAAGCATGGAGGAAGGACAGGATAACTTTTTGACGAATTGAACTATAAGATTGAGGGCGTGATATCGGCAGTCTAGGATAAAATAAGTAAAATAGAAACGCAGAGGGGTCTTTTTTTTGTTTTACAATTTTATGTTGAGGGGGGAAAAAATTGGAAATTTGTCCAATTAAAAATTTATTATTAAAACTTTGATACTTCAATACTACCTAGGTAGTACATAATACAAATTAAATCCAATTATATATATGGTTATGGTATACATATTTATATAAATTTTAATCGTATACTGGTATATTGATAAAAATAGTTGAGCATAAGATCAGAAGATCATTTATTAACTTATTACTTTAGTACGAGTATATACTGGTACTGATGGATGATATTATTATTGATTTATTATTATTATTATTTAGCTATTCATTGGAGAAGGTCTTACGATTTGCAGAATCTACTCAGACCTACAACGAAAACATACCACGAGTAGTCGTACTACTACAGTCTAATACTGTACAAATTGATATAAATCTTGCTCCTAATAAGAAGCTCAATAGAACTGACCCTTATCAAGAGAAGAAAAGGGGAATCTGAGTATTTAGAATGGATCTTCTTCAATTCTCTACTTCGAATATCTCAGAGCTCTGACTATCAATCCTGTATTAGGCATGATATGAACGGAACTACAGTATTGATATCTCTTCAAATGCCCCCCTTTTCCGGGCAGATAAATTACTGCATGTTTCTAACATTTACGAAGTACACCATTGCACTCAGGGAATCACCTCATCCACTCATACAAGTTCCGGGTGGATTCTAAGATAATGGAAAGCATGATATGTACAAGGTTAGTTGCATCTCTAGGTTTTTGTACTGGCAAGCACCTTTTAGAAGAGATCGGGACTTCAATTGCATTTCGTCATGTCGAATTATTTTGATTCACAGAGTAAAGCTGTATTGCGAGATGTTCGCCCGCCTTGAATCTGGTACTTAGTATTTGCATGATTCTTTACCTGTTTCTTGGTCTCTTTCGGGTTTTTGTACTCCCATGTCGCTAAAGGGATATATCCTTGACCTCTCGAAGATAGGAGGAAGAAGTCTTGACGCAGGCATTTCTTC
>JWJB01010734.1:0-11845 GCA_000812895.1 Rutstroemia sydowiana
GGTTCAATGTATCGACTAAATGTCAATTAGTATGGGTGCTTTTGCCATGTAGGACTTATATGGACATCGATGTGCGAGTTTCAGTATCAACTCACTTCCAAGCTCTTAACCATGCAAGTGCTACCTTTTCTGGATGTAGTTGTTTATCTTCAGGATCGAGGAGAGTGAGATCGGTGATTGCCCGAAGCCGAAATGGACTCGTACCTCTAGGTGAGTGTCACTCTCTATTCTCATCCACCCATTGTGTATGTGGCGGCCATGGCGGGCCCGAAATCGTATACCAGCCCTGTATTGCACTCAATATCTGTTCAGCCGCATTGTCATACCCGTAATCTCTTCTACCTGCTCCGATAAGAGAGAATGCTATACTCTTTGGTGTGCGTTTCCATGTGGCTTTTTCTGAAGATGACTCTAGTTTGTAGGCGCGGTCAAGAGCTCTCCAGATACCCATTCTTAAGTTCCAGTTGGGGTTGGGGGAATTGATTGGGTTGTTGGGTAATGGTTCGGGGGCATCCACTCGGAGCATTATGATGAGAAATGGGTTCGAATTTCCTGTGTTACTCACTAGCAACGGTTAGCTTCATTTTTAAATGTAAACGTTTTATTGTAACATAAAATAAATATGGTATAAGACTAGTACATACATGGAGCAATTCGAGTTTTTCTATTCTCAAGTCCCGTCTTGTATTCGGCATTGATATAACTCTCTGTAGCTGGCCCCGCGATGGTCATCCAATTCGCCTGATCTGTGTCCTTCTCATCTAGATTGAGTTTCATAGAAGGATCGACACGAATAACAATAGCTTCGGAGTCAACATTAAAGATATCGCCCCGCTTCAGATAAAAACGTGGATGTCGACCATCGGGATTAAAATATTGTTTTAGAGTATATGGTAGATCCGCAGCTGATTGAGATTCCATAAGTATGGATGGGTATATAGTATCTTATATTACACCTAATACCAGACTTCCGGTTTGTATCGAGTGTCTTATGATTCTTTACCACTTCTCCTTTCTAAGCCTTTACTTTTCTTCTGTGACTTGGCTTGCATAATTTGATAATTACGTGCCTCAAGCTACTCTCTCACCATAATCATTGATGCCTTTGCTTGCCTGCCGTTCTAAATTCGACATATGGTAATCCAGTAGAGAATCAAAACCTGCACTCCTTGATGCCATTCTTTGTTACAATAATTCATTCACAACAAGATCTACTATACCCTTCTCGAAATTTCATTGTCTCATTCTCAAAGACGGGCGAGAATCTCAAACTTCTCTTCATATCGAAGCCTTGCTTTCTGTCGGATCTTTTGTTCAACATTCAATAGGAAAATTGTTCAATTTAATAGTTGCTTTGTTTGTTCCGTATTGACTTGCTTTTACAGAGTTACAACACAGCAAATTCAGAATAATGAGATACCACTAAAGAAAATATAAGTAAATTGTGTAAAAAAGTATCCCACCGAAAGTTTTGCAGGCAATCGTACTGACAAAGCCGACATGCCACCATGAGCCCACGATCCTTATGCTCTCCCGAACTCCCCACCCACAACCTGCAAATTCAAATTCCCATTTCTGTACCCATGCTAGCCAAAATTGACCCTAAAACCAACTGTAATACAAGCTTTCATTTCATGCCTCCCCAAAACCTATATGAACACCCTACAATGACGCGCCCATGTTCAACCCCAATGCCAATTATCGCCCTTGATACCTGAATCATTGCCAACACCTAAAAATTATATCGATATCTGAACCTTCACGTTTAAAGTCTGCATTCTAGAAATCCAAAAATGCCTCGCTGTTTGCTGCCGAATCAATTGCATTCTCAGAATCTTCAACTTTCATCATAGTTAAACATTGGGTAATCCCTCTCAAGTTCAGATTCTCCGTCATCTGATCGAAGGGATGCGCCATTGGAATCACTTTCTACTTCTTCGCCACTTTCAGTGTCAGTAAATATAAGGGCATAGTAAGAGTCGGTGTCGTCAGGGGAGGTTTCGCGTTCTCCGTCTTCGTACTGCTGAGAATGAAACGCATGAGCGCCAATCTTATTGCTGTTTATATCTGCAATTCGTTCTCGCCTATTTTTTTGTCTTGTGTCCTTGGCTTGCTGGCGCCTCTGTGTTCTTTCATCACTAATGAACAATCACGAGTTAGTAATTTCTGATATTGGGGTATACTAGGAGAAATATGTAATGAATCGCATGATTGGGAAAACATGAGGATACATGAGATGAAAGGTGGAGAGTGATGAATGTAATTGCGGAGTGTAGAATGAAAGAACTCAATGCTCTTACTGTTCATCAATTAACTGTTGTTTATAAGCCTCAGTCCCCTCTTCCACATACTCAACATGAGCTTTCAAAACTTCTTTATGACTTTCAATTCCATAGTACTTCCAAACGTCAAAATGATCGCCGAAAAAATCTTTGTTAATACGAAAATAGGAGAAGCGGAGTGGATATGGAAAGAGCTGGGGGTCCTCTCCCAGAGCATGGACTAGTGTTATGGAATCAGTAGTGTTCTTTGTGCAATACCGAGGATTCTCGCGGATGCCTCTATCTGTCTCCTTGTTGATTTTCATAGACCATTTGAGGGGAAGTGGCCATGGAACATCATCAGGCCAGAATGATTTGAACTCTTGGTTGAAGACGTCCGCGAATTGGTGATTGGCACAAGACCAACATGTGGCAGTTATTGGATCGAGGTAGACCACAATATTTGCAAGTATTTCAGTAGGAAAGACACATTTCAAAGGCTCTGGCTCCGGCTCCGGCTCTGGCTCTGACTCGGGTTCTGATTGTATGTCAGCATTCAACTGTATAATCATGCTATATCTTACTGTTACAGCAGCGTTATATACCTTTGTTCTTTTGGGGTTTGACTCTCTTAGGATTGGTTTTACGCACACCTCTTCCTTTCGCAGCCTTTCCTTTCACGGCTTTTCCATTCGCAGCCTTCCTCTTCGGTGCCATATTTTCGATTCAGGTCGACTGATATGAATTTATGTGACTTGGTAGCACTTAGGTAAGGTGTAATTGTGTCGTTTGAAGGAACGTGTCTGAACGAGTCGATAACTTCTTAGGTTGTAGCAATATTCTCAACCGTTCCAGAAATCGTTTTCGGGGATTGCTGATGTATCGTTTTGAATGGAAACACTCGATAGAACCTGGCTTATGACGCTCCAAAGCACTAATAATTAATCGCTGCACGGGAAGGCAACGGGTATTGAGCGGCTTGTCAAAATGTTTGGTAACTTGAAGATGGTAAATTTGGTGGAAAGGTTCGAGATTTAGGGTTGGTGGAAAGAGAAGAGGAAACACGTGAATTAAATAGTGTTACAGTACCGTACAAACGACTCAAAAATTCACTGTATAATTTGCCGCAGTAGGTACTAGAACTACTTTACGGTCCATTTGACGGTATCACCGAGCCAACGGCACATGCAACCGAGGAGTCTCTGCCAACCCAGCCGCCTAGGTATCTATACTGTAATCCATCGAGGTCCAGAATGTTCGGACTACACGCGGGTCTTGCAACATCAAAGTTCAATGTTTCAAGAGATGAATGAAATCTACTATTGTGCTACAAAGGGTGTTCAATCTGATTCATTGATTCAGAGCCATTGTGATATTACTATTGACATATATATAGTGAATCTGGAATAATTTCAGCTGGAAGAGATATCACCGGTATGTAGCTAAAATTGTATTCTAGTGCCAAAGCCGTAGTCTTGGGTCGAGAATCGGTCCGCTCCTATTAATGCGAATCACTGGTCGGTAAATCCAAGCCCCTTCAAACGCCGCATTTACAGCTGGGTCAGCAACCCAGGGAGTTTTATTCAGAGGAGGCAAGATAGCTGGATTCCCTGCAACTGCTCCATAATTAGGTACTGCATATGTGCCTTCATTTAACCTATTCCTCGGGGCACCAAATTCTCTTGCTGTATCTATGTGATCATACATTGCACGCACTACTCTTGGTGTTCCTGGTGGGATGGGCCTCGGAACAGGAGGCCATTCTTCAGGGGGGATCAAGGGCGCAGGGGTCGTACATGCTATGTATCGGCTACGACTATCAGTCACCACACTCCTAGGACTATGCAAAAAGATAAACTTACTGCCAGGCTCTTTGCCATCCGTGCCTTTGTTTTTGAAATTCTTGATACAAATAAGGTTCACGGTTAATAATACAAAGATAGACGTTTGGTATCCTGTGCAGTCTTTGTGCTGATGTTGCGGTGTTTATTCTACCCCAATTTTCATCCCCGTTTATGATCTGTGGTTCTCCGATGCCTGTTGCAACGTTTGCTGGGGGATGGAACCATCCTGTGATAGCGCTTAAAATCTGCTCTGCGGCATTGACGTAGCCAAAATTTTGGTTGCACCCAACTAGTTTGAAAGCAACACTCCTAGGTTGAGGATTGTTTGATTGGTTTATTAATGGGAGTGCAGGTTGGTGATGATGTGGTTGGGTAGGATGCTCATATGCTCTGTCTAGTGCTCTCCAAATGCTACGTCTCAAATCTCGATTATTATGCTGAAATCCGTTGAGTGTACCTGGAAAATTTGGTATATTGAGAGAATCAGGGACATTTACCAACACCAGAATTTGAGGGTCGGGTGCGGTTAATCCTAGCCAGCAGAATCATTAGCATGGCAAACCATCGAATCCATTACACAGCCTGGGAAATACAGTAATGTTTACAGCAAAAGATTACGGTGACACTCACCGACATCAACTGACTCTGTTCTACCCAAATTCAGTGGACCAGTCGCATCTAGAGCAGCACGAGCAGCTGCTGTAGGATCTTGAGGTGGTGGCCCTGGTGGCACTGGTGGGAGGTTGTGTTGGCGGAACCTCGGGTTTATTGGGGCTGTCGCTGTTGCAAAGGCGGCAAGAGTAGCCAAGGGGTTGAAAGGCGTAGGCGCCTGCTCATCCCGTTCTCTTCTTGTATCTGGAGAAACATTGACGACTTGGACATCGGCCAGGAGAAATCTTGTGGCGTTACTATCTTGGTTCTGGCTTATTAGATGAAAATTTGGTAATCCTGCTGGCCATACAGGGACCCGGGGTGGATAAACATATGTCCAACCATGTGCTAAAGCCGGTGGAGCTGGTTGGGCCATATCTTTCTAGACTAATATACAACAAATATCTAGAAATTATTTTACCATAATATACTTGCAACATTAAAGCTCCGATATATCTATCTCTACATGTCCCTATATACAATCTACGAAGGGCATTTTTTTTGCTCTTTGTTTCAAGTGATGGTGATGCTAAACTAATGCGGATTGTAGCTCTAAGAAACAAAGCTGCAAGAATACGGTTTCGTCAAAAACGTTACACTAATACATGAATAGATATGGAACTCAAAAGCCTTTATTGCAGAATTTATATCGCCTTAAGCCCGGGCAGGTATTTGAAGCGATGAGGTTTTTCAAAAACTTGATGAACTTGAAATGCTGCACAAATCAATTTCCCGCTCGTGTCCTTTTAATATATGCCTTCCTATATGCCTGATGTATGACCATAGTGACTGCGGCATCATTATTCGCTGGGTTAACGTTGATTGATGATGCAAGAGAAATCTCTCTAGATGACTGTGGGAAAAGCCAGGTTAGTGAGATGGGCGAGGAAAGGCCCTCGGTGTGTTTTGACTTGGCAGAGGAAGTTTGTGCTGAGAGGAAGCAATTAACCTGGTATCCCCTCCTTATAATTCAACTGTTTTTGTAATACCATGAGGGTATTAAAAGTCCCTCTCATTCAAATCTGCCAAAGTCAATCTAACTTAACTCCCAGAGCTATTTCCACCAAATTCCAATTCTGAACTTCCTACAATACAAAAAAATCCTACATCCCCTTTCATCTTTCTTCTCTTCATGCACTTACTATCTGAGCAAATACATACCGCTTCTAACCCACTAATTTCATCTTATCCCATAAAAGTAGTCCCAATCCAATTAGCTCAACCGGCGCCGCTCAAACTCAAACTCAATGCAACACAACAAGAACCCACCAAACCCACACAAAACATCAAAGAGTAGTAAGAACATCCACAGACAGGTAGGTAGGTGGAGAATCGAACCTTCTGGTAGAAAATAATATTCAGATTGCTTTTGTTAATACGGGACAGAGAAAATGTGGTAATGGTAAACAATTCTCACTCGTATCAAAGATCACATTCGGCACACCCAATAAATATACATATTACATCACAAGCCCCAAGTCAATAAAAAAATCTGTAGAGTGAAGCTAAGTATAGCTCTGGGTTGACTCATTGATATTCTACATCATTCATCCACCCATCCAGCCAAGCAGGCTCAGCCTGCAACATTCAAGCTATTTGAAATCTCATCTCTGCCCCGTGGTATCTAAATTCATCTCTCATTCACGACATCTTTCCATCCTTCCAAGATCAGTCCCATGCCAAGTTTTCTTCCAATGAACACCCTCCACGAAAAGCAACCAGCTGGTTCCTGCCAAAAGAACTTCCGCTCTCTCCAGACTAAACTTTAATCAAAGACCAGCTCCTAGTGAGCCAGGATTGAGCTGTCGTACCCCCAAAACATGTACTGTATGTATACACAAGATACGGCCGTGATATGATATGATATGGCAAAAGTGCCAGCCAGCCAACTGCGTGCAGTGTTCCGTCCGTCCGCCCGCCCGTCCATGCAATAAATCAAACTCCAAAATCAAAACTCCATCCCATATCATCTAAGTGATCCACCCATCCCATCCCATCCCAACGCAGCAATGCAAAGTGTAATTCGAAAACCAGTCCAGCAACAATGCAATCCTACACTACCCCCCAAGAAAACATCAAGTTCCCGACCCTGAAAAAGACAGCCTAGCTTGTAGCTCTGTCATATGAATTTGAATTGAAATGTACATAAGAAAAGATTAAAGAGTGGAGTTGTGTCAGTGAAATGAAACGTCGTAGACATGAATCATATCCCAAATGCGATGTGGTAAGTAGAGTGAGTAATGTCTCGCCTCACAGCCAGATACCACCTAAAATGCATGCAAAGAAACGCAGCGCGAGCCACTTTTGTGTTCCCTTCCTGTTTATATGAATGCCACCCTCGAAAAACAATTGTCCCGTTTGATGTGCCGATGCTGAGTATCCTTTGCCCCGATAATATTGCGCCTCGCTGGAAAAGGAAATAAATCGAAGGACTTGCTTGTAACAAAATGCCCGCACAAAATGGAGTGAGGTCTTAACATTGATCAAATTCGACCAAAAGGCGACCGGATTCGCCATATGCAATGAAGTACAGAACCAAATAATTGCTGTTTCGCTATTTCCAGAAAAAAAGATGCAACGTAGTAGGTATCTCGATTTGAAAAAAAAAAACGCTCCACAAGATATATGTTACATTATTGTATAATTTGTACAAATGAACTGAAGGTCAATGAGTTTGTTGATGAAATAATTATTGGTGACTGTCGGAAGGTTTTGGTGAAAGTGGTGTTCGGTTCCAGAGGCTTTTGAGCACACCAACACTCTCGGGTGCTTCAGCATTGATATAAACGCTGGTGTGCGGTTCAATCTTAACGCGGCAAAAAAGTGTAGAGAAGAGGAACTTGTCCCCATTTGTGTCGTAAAGAGGAAGGGTACGATAGCCTTGTTTAAGGCTGCTCAACTTGGAAGTATAAGTGGCAAGAGGCAAGCCTCTGTCACTGTAACTATGGCCATCCGATGAGCATCTAACTGTCCAGCGTACGAAAACAAGTTCTGGAAATTTTGTTGTCAAAGCGAAATTAAATTTCTTGTCGAAAACTGGATTGAAGCCATTTTCTCGGACAATGTGAGTGCGACGTTTGTGAGGAGCTCCGAGACCCGAAGGGCTATCCTTGCCCGAAGCATTGTGACCACCCTCACCGACAACGCCTTTTGTTTCTTTGCTCTTATCATCAGCATGGTAGACCTCAACTTCAACGTAAGGATCGACCGTGCGGCCAGGTGCGAGGCCTTTTGGACGCATGAGTTGCTGAGCTGAAATGATGTCGATTGAGAAGTTAACGTTCTTGCGCTCTCGCTTGACATAGCCAGCTCCAGCTTCCTCAGGAACACTTGGGAGCATTTTGATCTCTCGAAGCTCACTTGGTTTCAAGACATAGCCAGAACGATCAGTGCCTCCTGCAAACATAGCGTCGTTCAATTGCATACCCAAATCGTGGGTTTGCCAATTGAGAGCCACCATCTGGACGCTGCGACGCCAGTACTTCAAAGGGTCGAAGTTTGTGGACGCAACACGCCATCCATTAGGATAAACTCGCATAAGATAACGCATGTTGTGTCTCGTCATTGCGCGGCGATCTACTTGTGTTTTGCTGTTTCTGTCGAAGGTTTGCTCCATGAATGAATATATATGATTGTAAGCCTTGCTTTCAGGATCATCAAACCCATGGAATTTGATCCCGGCGCTGTAGACTCCCAATTCACCAAGAACCTTGACAATCTTGCTCGTTCTGAATTTCCGATCCTTTGGCTTATCTTCGTTCCCCTCGCTGTCGCTAGTACCACTGCTTGTACTCTCTTGGCCGTCACCAATCTTTCGACTTGGTTTTATAGTGCCGGAAGAATTACTGCCGGAATCAAGCCCTGAACTGGTCCAAGTTCTAGAAGTCGGGAGAGTTAGTGCAGTAGAGATACTGGGCACATCGGACTCGATAGCGGGGAGACGTGGTGAGCTAAGACTACTGCCACGCGAGCGGCCATTTGTCTTGAACCCGTCAAAAAGCCTAGGCTTCTTAACTTTGATCAAGATTCGACCTAGAAGTTGGGATGGCGATGGAAGTTCTTCGGCAGCTGGATCTAGAGGTTCTGTGACAAGCGCAGCCCCACAAGTCTCCCTTATGATTTGAGCCATCTTAATTTGCTGATCGTCGTTGCAGTGCACTTCAAGAGAGATCCATAGTGGAAACTGGGATTTTGCAAAGGCGTATTTGGCGATGGTCGACATAACGTCCGCAAACAAGATCGAGGTAGTACGGGTATGCCCATGTACAACAATCGGTCTCCCGTCCTTACCATCCCAGCAGTCTACTTCCACGCATCGGCATCCTCTGGTAAGAGCAGAGATGTAAGCCTCAACACTTGATTCACCAGCGACCTGTCGCCCTAGAAGATAAGTGTTGTGAGAGCTGGAGATAAAATATTCGTGAATGGGTCGATCAAGCGAAAACGTTTCCGGAAGATTTTCAAGCGGTACGTTGTGAACGGATGTCATAAAAGTAGCCAATGATTCTTCACTCATCCTTGAAGGCTCGCCTGGTGGTAAAAGCTGCTCCCGTGATCTTGACCGCTTAGAGAATTTTGCAAAGATGGCTTCCCATTTGGCTCGGTCGCTGTCAACATTTTCGCCCTGTACGCAGGTAAGGAATTTAAGGAACTCTTCTAACACGATGCCCTTTTCTATATCAGAAGCGAGCTCTCTATAGATTGCGCGGATATCTTCTCGTCTCTTCATAAGCTTGACGAACTCCTGGAACTCGGTAAAGTTTAACCGGTTAGTACCACTGACATCCGCCAGAAGAAACTTGTTCTTTAAGTATTTCGACGATGTATGAATATGAAGATTTCGGCAAAGTCGCTCCACGCCGGCAAAATCCAAATCCTCTTCTTCTTCTGTATGAGGTTTCTCGCAAAATTGTTTGCTCATTTCTGATCGCCAATAAGCTCTGACAGCCTTCTCGTGGAATGAGGTTAATGATGTCATCAGCTCTTGTCTATGTTTCGAGATGGCGTCAAGAGTTGCCGTCCAAAGATCGAAAGTCTGATCATCGTTGGCAATCAGATGCATGACTTTTTGCTGTGGGCGTGCATTGGATTTGTTGTCTGGCACGGCATATAATATTGAGAAAAAGCGAGGTTCATCATCAGCATTGACTCCAAACTCTTGACGGTAATTCCGAGCATTAGCTCCAATTCGGATATCTTTAATGTTGTCGATATAGAAAGATTTTGAAGGTCGATTCTTGTCCCACGAGACTTTAGCACTCTCCGAGTCGAGAACAAACGTAAGCATCTTTCGCTTCTTCTTAGTCACTTTCGTCATAGTTGTTCCTTGGAGAAGAATTGAGGGTATGACCGGTCCAGTTCCAGGTTCCGGGCTTGAGATGGCAACTGTGGAAGAACCAGCAATTGAGGCCGTCGAGCTAGGATAATCAAGGCCATCTATTCCCAAAGGACGCATCTCCCTACTGTCTTCGCTTATTTCGTCATCCGATTCGAATGTATTGCATCTGTATTCTGGGGCAGTATTGGTAGTATCACTTCTCCTCCGGCGTATGATGGCTGGTCCGGTACTGTGATCTCGGCTTGTAGAGGTCGATTGTCTTCTTGAAAGTTTACTCGACAACCTTCTTATCAGCCCTTTTCCTTGTTTGCTGCTGCTGTTATTGTTGTTGCTGCTACTGGGCTGCTGCTCGTTCAATGCAGTTTGACTTGATTTCCGGGAGCACGGGGTAGAGCAAATAGGTTCGGGCAGTTCGAATGGAGGCGGTCCCCGACCTTCGGAGTCACGACCACGAGGCCCTTCGGGAGAGACCTGTAACGAAGAATTGTTTGTAATGACTTGTGTAGTTTCAGGCGACATCATTGGCGACGCTTGCATTGAGCTCGATGTTGTGACGGATGACGCAGACATAGGGACGGATGGCGCGGAGGTATATGAGGGGAGAGAATCAGTTCGCAGACTTGAGATTGCGCGGCGATTCAAAGAGGATGTTCGTTTTTGGGTTGCGTGTTGAATTGAAGAATTGTATGAAGGAAAATGTTGTTGTTGTTGTTGTTGTGAAGAAGGGTTCGAAGTAGGTGGTAATTTTGGACTCGAGGAAAGAGACATGTTTTAATCAAGCAATTTCACTTCTAATTTTGTAAGAAAAAAAGAAGTGAATTACTCAATTGCGCAGGTTTGTAAGATTCAATTTAATAGTTGAGGAAAGGGACGAGATCACAAAACCATATAAATATAATTGAGCGCATATCTTTTTTGATTTTGTCCTTTTTGGGTAATTCGTCGTTGTTGTATTTAGGGACTGGGACTGATAGTTTCGAAGTCTCAATTGGTTTGCGCCAACCCTTGTAATTAAATTCGGGATGGAATGGGAAAATTGAATGGAATTAATTGTTGCTAATGAGACATCAGATCTGATTGATCTTGCATTTGATCTCAGTTTAATCGAAGATGCAGGTGGCTTATTATGGAAAGTAAGTAAAATTTCATTTCCAAAATAATATACAAATAGTAGTAATACTACTATATGAAGACCTTGTTGGAAAAATGGAAAGCCTGTAAAAAAAAAAAAGACGAAATTTGGGTTGTTTGGACCAGGGTAAATGGTGGATTGGGTTTTTTTTGATGTGGATGTTGTAATGGTGGTGTGGTATGGTATGGTATGGTATGGTATGTGGGTGGGTAATAAAGGTATAAACGTACCTAAGGTAGTATTTGTAACTAATCGTATAGTAGTATTCCCAACTAATCATCTAAAATCTTCTAATCTTCTATGGCGTGGTATGGTATGATTTTTCTTCTTTTGAATTTGAATTTGAATATGTCGTCAGTCCTTCTTGTCTTTGTGTGTGGTAATGTGGTGTGAGTGAGTGAATGAGTGAGTGAGTGAGTATAGGTAGTTGTGAGTATAGGTAAATTGTGAGTATAGTAGGTATGATGGTATGATGGTATGATGGTAGTTGTGAGTAATAAGTTAAAAAGTGTGGTAGGGCAGGTGGCACTACTGGTAACTCTATGTACTGTATGTACTAGTAGCCAAGTACTTGAAAAAAAAACCCCAAAAAAATATGGTATATTGAGAGAATCAGGGA
>JWJB01010735.1:0-10193 GCA_000812895.1 Rutstroemia sydowiana
CGTATATGTATATGAGGAGGAGTGGAGGGAGGGTGGGAGAAGATTGGTAAGCTGTGTGGAGGAGAGAAGCTCGAAGAGGGACGGTTTGTAGGGGTCGAGGTCGAGGGGAGTTTCGGATGACATTTTGGTTTAGGTGGTTGGGGGTTAGAGCTCAGAGAGATGTCGTTGAGACGGCGGGGGCGGTAATTTTGGCGGATATCGTTTGGAGGCGAAGTAATCAGTCAGCCTGCATTGATGGAATATTAATTGATAGTCATCGTGTGCGAAAATGACATGCGCATGTACATTTTGATGATTTGTTGATAAAATGTTGCGATGAAGAACACGAGGCTGTAATGCCGAGGTTGCTTAACCTTATAGGTTGACCGAAACTGTCGCATGGCGCAATTCCAATTTATTCACCGTCCGTACGGTTACTTTCATTCTAGCGTCGGCTTGTGAACTTACAGTCTCCTACGTCGCTTTTAGGAGTAGAACAACCTAGGGGGGTGTATCAGCGTGTCTTCACGAGCCAACGATGATTTCCCACTCAGGTGCTGATCTGGTAAACTTTCGTCGACAGCCATGAATATTCGCCCCTTTACTTTCAACCTCCCTTACAGTTTTGGGGTTGCATTGCCACCGTGGAACCTAGTAATCGCATGTAGTCGATTTTGGCTAAATGTTAATTGTATCAAGATGGGGCTGTATCCATGCGCATGCAATTACAGCCGAAGCCCCCAATACTACTGTCCGCCCCTATTTCCCGGAAATACTATTTGGGTAAAAATTTCCCTAAATCACACCTTGTGAAGGAGGCATGACTTATCGCCCAAGACATCTGTGTTGTTGAAACCACTATCTTATTGGATGCGCAATTTGAGAATGTGGAATATCGTATGATCACTACGCGGATATAATTCCAAAAGTATCATAGCATGGTAGCACAAGCTGTTCCTGGAAGCTGGCTGTGCCGCTACATGGAATCAGTGTTTGCCACCGGGCAGCTACCCGCTTCAAATTGACAAACCCCGGAGCCTGGTCTATCTCAATGAGTTCAAAGAATCTATCTCGGGCCCTTACGAAAAAAAATTATTGCCCGTTGGATCAGTCAGTCAAATCAGACTAAATTATATAGGTTATTGAAATAAATAGGGGTTTGAGCAATCCATTCTAATTTTAACAACCTGAGAACGATTCGACTCATTGACAATGGGTTATTGTCTAGTCGACCTGTTGGTTCCCGTTAACCAACTATGATTCAGGCCAGGCTCTATCTTGTTTCACCTGTATGACTGGTATGAAACGAGACTTTGGACTTGGCACTTGAGTGATATGCAAGCTCTACTCTCAATAGATAAATCTGCATTGAACCACCGTACAACCATCGAAATGATGTCCAATGCTCTCCGGGAAAAACATGGAAATTCTATGTGCAGCGCAACAGATAAAGCCCGAACCCGATCCAGAGCCGGCCCGCCCAGTGGTAACACTGCGTGAAATTTGGTTGTGGAAGGATTCAGGCTGACATATGAAGCCAATCACCTTGGACTTTTAATATAATTCTCGGCTTCCCATGCATATGTCGATTCTCGCATCCTCGTTATATTTGTCTGTTCATCTTGCCTGCAACCCATTTTTTTACAGGCTCAGTATCCCGTTTTTGAAGCAAACCCATGAAATACTACCCATAGTGTGGCGAAAAACCAAGGAGTTACTGTAGGTGTGCCGCAGAGGAGTGCAAAGCTACCTTCATTCTGGGTTCATATATTTTTTTAGTTATATACATGTACGTTTTCCATGTCACTGCCTCGCATTAGACGCAGACTGAGCCACGTTCAGGCCTTATTGTGCTCTCAAAACGTTTTCTGGGGTTTGGTTTCTTGTGGTGGTGTTCGACTCCTTCATATGCATAATTTGACTTTCATCCCGGTTCCCATGCACCAGTCCGTTGGAGAGAGAATATGTTACATTTTGCCAAGTCAATAATTTAAATCTAAAGTATGCAATTGCTATAACTGGGTTTTGTGGATGTTTTGATATGAAAACGTAGATTGTTATATTCTTAAGTATTGAATTATTGCTGCTCCCTGAGCCTATTCGCACATTCTACTCCTTTCCCAGTCATACATAACTTATTCTTTGAATCTCTGAGCCTATATCAACCAAATTCTGGGAATTCAATTTCAGCCTCGCATCCTGGTTGAGAATCTCGCCATGCTGACAGACCAAACCTCATATGAATCCATCAAATCCGTTCCTGACGATGAGTGCGAAAAGGTCACTCAGGCTGAATCCGCTAAAGTCACCAAGGCTGAATCCGCTAAATATGCTCTCGACAATAGGTGGACACGCTGTATACTCAAAACACTCATGATACACTTATTACCAACTGCCATTTCAGTCTACATTTTGTATTTGAACGTCACTTCATATTGGCTCGGGACCCCAGGGACACTGGCACAAACGAAATGGGCAAACACCTTCCTAAACGGCCTCCAATATGCGGCCAAAGTACATGAATTACTTATCGGATTTTCGATTGCCAATATCGTCTCCCATGTTGTTGTTCGAAAGCTCACTCTGGGCATTGGCCTGCCCTTGGGTATGCTTGGTGCCGACATTCAGGTTGGTTCTCTAAGCTACTTCTACAAGAAATCATTCTGGTCGTCTAGGATCCCTGGCCTCTCCTTATTTCTAATATTCTGCACAATTTTGATTACTGTTTCCGGCCCTTCTTCTGCCATAACGATGCGTCCCACTCTCGACTGGTGGCCATTTGACGATTTCAGTATTCCCATCAGCTTCCCCATGAGCGCAAAAATATGGCCCCTTACCGTCAGTGAATTACCAGCCAATGCCTCTTGGGCAAATGAAACCATAACAAGATGTTTGGATTGGGCTCATGTGAATACGAAGTCTCTATACTGCCCAGCTGCTGGGCAATTTGAAATTCGTGACTGGGTAGACTACAACCAGAATTTGATGCCCGGACAGGCGTCCAATATCACTTTCTACAATAATTTTTTTAAGACGCAACGCACGGCTACTTCAACCACCATACCCGAACTGGAACTTTCTTACACAACTTCACTCTCAATACTTCCTCAAATTGCAGCAGAGCTGGCGGGAATCTATCTGAAAAATTTAACGAGCACAACTCATCTAGCCCAGATGAAGCTTGTGTCTGATGATCTGATGTATCCGCTATTCCAGCCGCTAGTACAAGTCAGATGCAATACATACAGTTATAATGACATCACCGGTACCCCGAATGGCCATGACAACCAGCCCACGTTTCCGCAAATTCCGGTATTCATCAAGGATACCAATAAAACCTATGACGGGCCACAAGCTATTCCAGTTCCGGAAAGCGTATGGAATTCGTCAATAAATCGAAGCGTAGTAAATACAACCTGGGTCAACCTATATGATCAAGACCAGTCAGCGTCAATAGGTCTTGTACTCATGCTTCCTAGTGCAAGTCTCCAAAATCACAGCATCGACGACGATTTAATACAAGATACTTGGATTATGCCGTGCACATTCAGTGCTAGGTGGTTCCAAAGTACCGTGGAATACGATATAGGCGATAATAATATGGTAAATTATAACTTTGACACCAAATTACTTTCGGATATAGGAGCCATGATCTTAGTGGCAAATGAAAATTCTCCAGTAGATACTAGCGGGTTCACTTTCACGCCCGCCATCAATATTGATCTTAGCTGGGCTCGCTATATCAATGTTCCTACATTTTCGAATCACTCGAGTTTTACTGACACGTCTTTACCCAACGCAACTTTCTTGGAAACCATTTTCGAAAGTAAGTTGACGAATACATCAAATAATATATCGACCTTTGCAGTCAACTTGGTTCCGGGAAATGATCCAAATGTTCGGATTTCCACACCTCATGAGGCCCGACTATTCGTAGCAACAGTTCTTGGGTTCGCTATGACTGATGGTCTTTCTCGCTATGGTTCATATTTAGCTGATAATGGAAATAGAACTTTAACTTATAGATTCTTTGGGTTCATGGAAGGATCGGACTACCTCTGGTATTTTGACCTTTTGGTGCTAGGATATTGTTATGGCGTTCGAGATATTTTTTCCTTCGAGCTCCGAGATATATTGAATATGTTGTCTCTGGGAGTACTTATGGCGCATGCCTTCATGGTTTTAGTATTTCTGATTTATTTATGCTTCGCGCGCTGGACAACTTCTTCCTGGAGCTCGATTGGAGAACTGGTTGCATTGGCATTGAGATCTCGCGGTGTGCTGCCAGATCAATTTGAAGGGACGGATGCAGGTATTGAGAGATCACAAACGTGGGCACAAAATTTGCGAATCAGGGAAGTGGATTCTGGGAGGTTAGAGATGAGGTTCGGTTATAAGGACATAGATGGGAAGAAAACAAAGAGTGTGAAGGTGGGGAAGAAATATGGATAGGAATTGGTGGATGTTTTTCCAAGTCTCAAGATGGTGTGTTGAATGATTGATGCTGGATTTTTATGTTGCCTGGAAGGATAATCGTGCAATATAGATGGGTCTGGATGCGGATTTAACTTCAATATCGAGTGCGTTGGCCTCCTGAAGGCCCACATATATCTGGTTTCTTTGGTTTTCTTTCTTCTTTTGGGTGGCCGGGACGACAGGGTATGGGATCCTACATTAGGATGTTAGCTTACATTCAATTGTCATTCCTTCATCGGATTTTCGGAATTTAATTTAGGACTTGGACTTCACACGAAATAATCAAGCAACTTAATATATCTACGCGGCCATTTCTACCACTTGTGCCCCCTTCCTATCGTCTTTCCTTTGTGATATCCATATGTACCTTCACAAATGCAGTTCTATATCTTCAGGACTTTTTTCTTACCTCACTCCGGAAACAGCTGGGGTGGGATTAGCAGAAGACTATATTGAGTGGTGGTAGACACTCGAATTACGAATTGATTGCGATGTAGAGAACAGCTCGACTAGGGGCGCTTTTGGCTTGCTAAATTGAGACACATGTTTGTCAGAAAGTTCGTACCAGATCTATTTCCGACTTCAATCAGCTCGGGAAGTCTTATGGCTAAAGTACTGCCCCAATTCGATAAAAAGCCCAATACTTATTTTCTTATTTATGAGCAGAGCTTGGGCTTTGGGATTTCTAGATATGTTCGGATGGGTTGGGCAGTGCTTACAATGGTCAGCAAAACGCGAATTTCTAACCCAATTCATGCCGTAGAATTACATTAGCACATTAACATGAACGTTCGCTCACAACCCCATCCCGCTCTTCAGTCCTGGCGAATGGCGATTCCCCTAATCTACTCTAGCACATCAAACACACATCAAAAGACGACAATTATCCATTACAGCCAAGTCAAACTGAAATAGTAATATATGCAAGATATCAATCTGGACGGACCACACCATCAAGTATGGCGAATCTTGCTGAACATGCTAGCAAACTTCACTCAATTAAGGTTCTAACTTAGACTGTGCATGACAATACCTGTATAGCTAGCATACCCATCACACCGCTTTGATTGTCATCATATCAGATCATTTTGCCCGTGTAAATTTAACCCCACCTGATTGAGCCCAAAAATATCTATGCATTTCATCCCACTTTAAGGGGTATTATCTCTAACTACTTGCGATCTACTTAGCTCAATTTCTTTTTCGTCTTCTTTCGGAATTGTGTAAATCTATATTAGTTTCTTACCAGTATATGTTCTTGCGCTGGAGATATCCTGCTTAATTCTCTCAATCTTTGTCTTTTCGCCACCCATCAAGCATCAAGTTTCATCATGGTCACCTTGAACCTCCTAACTCTAACAGCCTCCGAGCTCCAAGAAAAGCTCACCACAAATTCTATCACTAGCAGACAACTTGTCAAGGTTTATGTGAACCAAATAAACCAATACAATGATTATTTGAAATGTGTTATTGCTATCACGCCTTCAGATTTACTGGATAAAGTAGCTGCTCAGCTCGATGATGAACGTGCTAAGGGAAACATCAGAGGGCCACTTCATGGCATACCAATCCTGATTAAGGTTTCATTCCATCGTATTGATATTGAAGTATCGTAGTTCTTACAAATTTCTAGGACAATATTGCGACGGTTCCAGGACTAGGCTTACCAACTACATGTGGTAGTCTTGCACTTGTTGGCTCGAAGCCAAAAGAGAATGCCATCGTTATTGATAGAGTAAGTGATATTATGTGTTATTTCACAGGGACTGACAATAGCGTAGCTTATAGCTGCAGGGGCCATTATTTTGGGGAAAGCAAATCTATCTGTAAGGCGTCCACATACTTACTACTTACACATTATTACATTTTCTGATCAGTCATAGGAATGGGCTTGGTTTAGGTACTTCTGTCTCAATCAGTTGGATTTAATGTGGCTGACAATATTCTAAGATCCTGTTGGGCAGACTCTGGATGGTCTGCTGTAGGAGGGCAAACACAATCTGCATATATTCGAGGCGGATTCACCCATGGGGAAGATTCATGCAATGGCCACAGTGTAATCGTCACACTTCCCCAGCTTTTAAATTCCCCAATTTCCCCATATATAGAAATGAGCCTGACAATCCCTAGAATGCAGGAGGATCCTCCTCCGGCTCGGCTGTATCCGTCGCTGCTGGCTTTGCCCCTATATCCATCGGCACAGAAACAATGGGCTCAATCGTAGTACCCAGTGATCGATCATCCCTCTATTCTATCCGCCCTACCATTCACATCGTCGCACAAGATGGTATTATTCCAGTATCACCGTACACTGACTCCGCAGGTCCAATGGCCAAGTCAGCCATAGATATTGCAAACCTGATGGATATACTCGTCGATCCTAGCAAGACAAATGTACCCGCTGGCGGGTATAAAAGTGCCGCAACTGGAAAATGGGGAAATTTGCGAATCGGGGTGCTGGAGCCTGAGAAATGGGTCATGGATACTCGATTTGTCAAATATGAAAAGCAAGCATCCGATCAAATGGTATGTACGATGAGCATCCAAGTCTTATAAAGTAACCCATAACTAATAAAGTTCGCCAGTTTCGAGAATGGAAGTCCGCGTATGAAAAACTTGGATCACTCGCCAAGGTTGTGAAGCCAGTTGAGCTGCTATCAATGTACGAAACTACGGATCCGCGCAAACTTGACATGAAAACAATCTGGGGTAGGACTGTTCTTTAAAAATATTTGCAGGCTATTGTTAATGATCTTCCAGACGCACCCTTCAAGTCCGCCTTGAAAAAATACCTTGAAAGTATTGAAGATTCTAAAATCAATAATCTCGAGGATCTTATCAAGTTCAACGAAGAGCATGCAGAACAGGAGCTTCCACTAAGTGAGTAATTTCTATCTTATTCGTTGAATATTTTATATTCTTTGACTTACCACTTGTTATAGGTGCAGATAATCAAAGCGATCTAACTGCATGTTTGAACGTCGATGAATCAGAAGAAGAGTACCTCAGAAGTTTCACCGCCGCTCGCGAGCTTGCTAGCAAAGACGGGATCGAAAAGGCTTTGGATGATAACGACGTAGATATAATTATAGGACCAGGGGATGGCACCATATTTACTCTTTCTGCCGTAGCAGGTGAGTTCCCCAATTACCATCTATCCATCCAAATCATGCAAAATCTCTCAATATTAATCAATCCAACTATTCTCTAGGATGTCCAACCTCCACCGTCCCACTCAGCTATCTAGAATTCAACGGAAGACCATTCGGGATGCAAATTATTACTAGAGCGCATCGAGAAGATCTTCTTATCCAAGCGCTAAGTGCATGGGAAGCTACATTTCCCAAAAGACAGCCTCCACCTTTGGATGAAATTGTTAGTTCGATGACCAATTAGCTTTTTAGGTCTGGCGTCATGCGCGATAATTTTAATTCAATTATCTATGGACAATTGTGAAATGCATGCAAATTGAAATAGGAATGTACACCTTTTCAACAAACGCTCCAACTAAAATAAAACTCTTGCTTCGGGGCTATGGGAGTTATGTACCGCTACTATGTATGACTTGAATATGAATCGATGAGTTTTATAATCTGGAGTACGGAGAAGTAATGAGCTTCCTCGTCGTGGGCTCACTGTCGAGGATCTTTTGGCGATGCTCAATCTCACAGCTTGTAGATGGGAATCGTGTACAATACAACCGCATATCTAGAATTGAACTCAAGAACCGAGGTGACTTCGAACATAAAGAGAAATATCAATCTCTTCAATCGGTCCATGTCATTGGATAGGCAGGATGATGGACTCTGAAATAGGATCTATCTAACTCTACTTTCATCTGACCGCCTGGAAGCACAATGATTGTTTCTTATGATGATTTGATGTAGCAATAGTTATGAGCTACATCTGCTCAAATGTGGCGCACATTTTATGACAAGAACTCAGCATCTTCCCTCACTAACCAAATAAAAAAAGAATCACTATACTATAAGATTAAGAAATCTCTATTTTGAAGACTTCCCTAGCTGAGGGGACTTACTTCGACCTTTCACATAACAAAAAGACTTCATTAAAAGCATCACAACCTGGTGTGCCATTTCTCTTGTCTCGACCTTGTATCCATTCCCATTAGCAAGAATATATAACTTATATGGTCTAAGGTCTAGTCATAACACGGGTCCGCGTCTGTGTTTGCAGAAAGAAAATATTTACATATACATTTACTCGTACATTTACATATACATCAATACAATACACCATTTCACTCAGCCTACAAAGTGAAAGAGTCTATTACCGATATCCTAAAGTTTATTTCTCATCAACTTCTCATCAACTTCTCGAACACAGTATTTCAAGATTTTAAAACCCATAATACAATACAATATAACTCACCACCACTTCCTTCCATAAACCACCTTTATTTTATATAACTTCCCATCTTTCCATCTTCCACCCTTTGATTTAACATGATAAACTACCTACCCCCAACCCAAACCCAAAGCTCTCCAAAATCAATTCGAAATCAAAATCACCAAGCCGCAAAAACACATATAGAAAAAAAGCAGAAGATCTAGATTGGCGGAGAGACTTGAAATAAAACTTAAAAATCAATACTATACCATCATCCATGCAATCGGACCTGGTCTGGTATATTGATAAAGTATACGAGTAGATTCTAGGATATACGATATGATGGATGACTTAGAGATTAGAAAACATTTCTTTTGCTTTGATTTACTGTATATGAATATCAATTATTCAAGCCAGGGATCAATTAATATCTAAACAGTAGCTGTAACAGTAGCTGTCAGTTAGTTACTAATTGATTCGATGGTTTGTATGTATAAATATACACAGTATCATATATTAATTATAGCAGATTTAATCTTTCTTATTTAATATTTAATTTCCATTCATCTACTTATACTCACTCATACTTCATTTCGTATATCATATCAATCATTAGCTAACCATCCAGCCAGCCAGCCAGCTATTATTTTTTTCTTTCCCATATTTTCCTTGTTAATTCCCTCGTCTATTCATCCATCCATCCCAATGTTCCCAGCCAAACCATCCCAAACCCCGCAACTCAATTCCTCTCCCCTGCCCTCACATACTCAACTCAACTTTATAGAATACTACTCTGTAAAAACCCCCTCGTCCCATTCCGCTTCTTCTTCATTTTCTTCATCCATCCAATCTATCTCATCTTCTTCTTCATCTCCAGCTTCTTCTTTTTCTTCATCCATCTTACTCTTCCCTTCCTTCCCCTTCTCCTCTCCCTTCTCCTCTTCCCACCACTCATCCCCATCTCCATCCATCTCCGTGTCCGCATCTGAATCACCATCAAAAATTTCCCCTTCACACAACATCTTAGATTTCCTTCCACTCTCACTCTCACTCGCACTATCAAACCCCCATTTCTCACTCCCAATTTCACTTCCACTTCCACTCACACTCATAAATACACTTCCCCCACTCACACTATCTCCACTCACACTCCCAACCGGCGTGATCAAATCATAACTCCCCATCGAAAACTCACTTCCACTTCCACTTCCATCACCACCCACACTCCCCCCATTTGTATCCACCCAACTCCCCATACTACTTCCTTCACTCCTATTCGTACTCGTACCCATCTCCTCGCTTCCCCACCTCACCCTCAAACTACTATCCACACTTCCATCCGCATCCTTTCCCTTCCATCTCCTCCCCAACATATCCACCCCCAACCC
>JWJB01010736.1:0-17955 GCA_000812895.1 Rutstroemia sydowiana
ATTAAAGCATAGATGCTTGGTGCAGGGCCGATAAACCTCGCCAAACAGCGTTCAACATCATCTGTCCAGTCAGTCACGCCTCTGAGAGCCATCAACTGCCTGGCTACTTCATAGAAGATAGGCTCCAAGTGTTGAAGCTCGAACGATAACACGGCTCTGTGTGAGTGATTGTGGGGATCCACAGAGAAGAAAATGTTGCTTTTTTAGAGGTATGATCTTCGGAAACTATAGTGGACACTTCCTCATCTTCCCCAGAGAATGGTCTCTTTTTACCATCTACCATGTTGAAATTGTTTTTGTTGTTGTTGGTTATAAATTTGGATAGTTTTATTATTCTTAATCAAAATTCAAAATTCAAATCCAAAATTTTGATATCCAAAAAAATATTTACCATCGACACGGTTAATACCGATAAGCTAATCTGTGTATAGACTAGCTTGAAATTCACGATTACCCACTATGTGGCTTATGAAGGCTGATGAAGATTTGAAAGTTGAGGCACATAGGAAGTTGTACCTGACCTGACGTGGCTGTAGCCCAGTATTATCAATACCACTATATCATCTAACCTATCTAGGAATTATATTTGAAAAATCAATAATGATTTACCCAGATAGGTAATGTATTGAAAAATCACCATCCAAATCTTCTATTGTGTACATTTCATATTGTAAAATATTTGAGGACGGTACAATAAAAATAAAATAAAATACAATACAATTATGAATATGATATCATACTGGCGTACTTCTTAGCTACCTTAGGTACTCTATTTAAGTAGAAATATTACTGTACTGCAGCCAGAAAAAAAAAAGCATACAAATACGGTAGGTAACATGAAATAATAATTGCCGTAGCATTACTGCTTCATATAGTTAGTGATGAGCAATAAATATTAAATATTACATAACCACTTTTAATTATTCAAATTAAGGCAAACAATTGGTTCATTTTTTTTTTTCTTTTATTGCTTGTACTACGGAGTTGTTTTGGTGTGCTTGCCAAATTACTTGTACTTTTCAAACTTTATTTTATTACTCATCACAGCACAAGTGCCTGCCATTCTCCCATTCCATTCTCAGATCGATCGTCCTTATTACTCTATCAGACTATTGATTCAACTTCAATCATTCCATTATAAAAGTCGGAAAAATCATACAACGATTAACAACACCACTATCATAACGATTCCGCGACGTCAAAGTTACGAAAATCGATATCGCTTTGATAAAACCATTTGAATGATATACATGAAATAATAAGGAAGGTCGTTTCAGCGCTGCTGTCGGCGGTGTGGATGCGAATTTGCGACAAAACAAAACAATCCGGATCAACCTCACCTCTTCTTGGATCCACCACTCCCTTCCATTGTCGAATATACGACTGATACCATCTTTCTTTAATCGTCGATATCAAATCGGAAGTTCGCACAGTATCCTTGGTTATACAATTCTACGAAAAATTTCTCGACCGCAATTTTATCCCTTTTAACGCATTTGACGCCTTCCGCCTTCCACTTAAAGAACGGGGGCAAATCCCGAGGCACAACAGCCTTTTTCTTGACTACCTCATCTGCCACTTCATTCGAGATACACATAAACCGCAATATATACAACTTTTAAAATACTTACTTGTTTTCGAGATGCCTTCTGATCTTCCTCAAACACCACAAAGTCCTTCTTACACTCCAGGCTCTGCAGATTCAAATATAAAATCTACAGCTTCACCCCGAATCAACACCTCACTTCCCACTCCAGCACGCAGTATCAACGGAAGCATGTCTGGCCTCAATTCAGCCGTTGAAGCATCGCAAACAGATGATTTATCCAACAAGCGAAAGCGAGACATTCAAGACGTGGGTGATCAAGACCAGAAAAAAGTTCATGCCGAGGACAGCAGACCCAGTATTAACGACCTCCACCAGGATGTTGGCAAAATGTATTTTCTCTGCAGAACTCGTAAGAACCCCTTCTTTCTAGCTGACCTGACATGATGGGTGTTTGCCATTTTCAACACCACAGTAATTTGTATATTACACATGTCTATAGGATGATTTGGTTAACGTTGAATGATAACAGCTCATCAACCTATGAAGCCAAGCTTATCACAAGACCTTTTCGCACGTTATGGTTTGACCGAGATTGCCGCATCAGTTGCTAGGGTGACTCCAGATGGCAAGAAGAATACTATTCGCAAGACATATAAGAACTATATGAAAAACCTCGATATCAGTGGGCAATTCGATGCTGTGAGGAAAGAGTGGCAGGCTGAAGGATCCCTTTACTCGATGTTCAACCCTGAGGGGCCTACTCCGACTCAAGAAGCCTGGGATGCAACTCATGTTCGGGGTCAAGAAATCGAGAAAGGCTTTTCGGAAGCAGTTCGAGCTTGTATTGGCAAAGCAGTGACCATGGCTAGAGGACCCATTCCGAAAGAACGATGGAATAATAATGTCCTTGGGGAACTTGGCCCACTAGTAAATATTGATCCTACCAAGTCAGCCTTTGCTAAGGCGAAGGCTTCAGCGTCAGGTTCCGCTAGTATCTCGAGGTCAAATAAGGCGATGCCACCAGCACCGATATCAGCATCAGCGTCAGCATCAGCCTCATCTCCCGCAGATCTTGCACGCCCAAAGCGTAGTATTAAAAAGCGGGCATATGGCGATTCGAGCTTTGAGGGTTATGGCGATGGTTATGATGATGATGCTGAATACTCAACTGGTGATGGTGATGACAGAGCCGGCGGTCGCAAGCGGCCTAAGAAGGTTGGTATTTTGCTATATACATGAGATATCAGGGCTAACATAGAGAAAGACATCTGCAGCACACAGCTTTCAAGGACCCATGCGTCAAAGTTACGGACCTGGAATGGTTGGTGCTTGAAACTAGTCAATAAGAGGCACCTTTGCCACATTGCGTCTTTTACTCATCGAATAGTATTTGCATGTTGATTTTCTTCTTTAGTTTGTTGCTAACTTTATGGATTCTACAACGCACGATCACATACCCGGTTCGTTGCTGATCATTCGGGGAATTGAATGATCCACTGGGAGAGGCTGGTTGGCATTAGGTTGCTCTTGAGCATGAGGGAGCAAAAAGATATCCGGATGTTGGTATAAAAACATGGAACACAAAGCAAGTCATCAGCTTTAAGACTATGATGTATAGTAGAAAAATAACTGTGGTTCTTTTAGAGAGCCCGCACATGAAGGATGATAACCTTTTTAAGGCCTCTAGCATGAAAGATTTCTGATGAGCAGAAATTCTGGTAATAACATGCGTAGTAGGATGATTCCCAGGAGATACCCATAGCAGAATAAATTAATAATAGTAAAAAGTCAATTCAAAAGTTCCCTATGAATGATTGATGACCTCTAATCCTTAATATAACTTTTTACTACAATCTATATCAAATATCTTATTGATTTTATAGAAACCCAATATTCCTCACTATAATTGTAATTTTTATAAGAATTAGTGAAATCGATTCCCAATTGTTCATAAATGCAGATATACCTACTCACACAATCATTGAATCTAGATTTTTTATATGTATTGTATCGTATTGTATTTCTTGTGATTTGTTGGGATCTACCAGGTTGTTGGCCAATAGTTCTACGCTAAGTTGCCGAGAAGTTAGAACACATTGCACCTAGAGCTCTCATATAAATTTGTTACGGTACGAGCATCCGATCTTTTCTTCCACATTATTCCTCTATTTCTTCGAATAATCTGCCATCATGGGAAACTACAAAACATCCCCCCGTGGGCTTTTTAAACTTTCCTTCCTTGCGCTCTTTGCATTTACTGTTGTCAGTGTTTTCGCTGCGCCAGAAACCGTAAGTCAATTCTTTTCTAAATTTCGATTTATGGACAGTTTGCGCAAACAAGCTAGCTCCATGACAGATGTTCCTGGACTTTTGACTAATTTATAATGTATGCTATAGGCCGAAGAACCTGAGGCTGATGTTCCTGGATCCAACCTTGCTGTCTCGGTATCTGCATCGTTTCCTCAGTCTGAGATATTCGGCATCAAGCTCGTCAATGGCCATGCCACGCAAGCTCTCCTCACTTTCCAGAATGACGAACCTGAACCCGTACAAGTAGCTATCATTGGTGCAGCTTTGTCTTCTCTTCAACCTTTAGCAGAGAACATTCATCCAAGTGCCGCGATCGTGCGCAATCTGACGTCCACGAGATATGATATCGAGATTGCTGCTGGAGAAGCTCAAAGTCTACCATATACTTTCACTACGGATTTGAACCCAGAGGATTTGCGACTCAACATTGTTGCCGTCGTGGCTAGCCAAAAGGGAGTTGTTTATCAAGTCCAGGCTTTCAATGAAACCGTCACTGTGGTCGACCCTGCTACAAGCATCTTTGACCCTCAAATGTAAGTAGTTCAATGTTGTATCCATGAAAATCCTTCAGCTAACCACCTATAGTATATTCTTGTACCTTTTCCTTCTCGCAGCATTTGCCGGTACGCTTTATGTTGTCTACAAGACCTGGATCGAGAGCCTCTTCCCCCAAACTCGTCGTGGTGGTAAAGGTGGAGAGTATGCCAAACGTTCATCTGGAGGATCAAAGAAGGCGGTCGACGTCAAGGATCAAGTTTCTGTAATCGGTGCAGATGGACCGGCTGTTACAACTGGAGCTATGGCCCAGAAGGCATATGATGAGGATTGGATTCCCGACCATCATATCAACCGCCCAGCTGCCAAGCGTGTCAAGAGTGGTTCATCAAAGATTAAGACCAAGGTCGTAGTTGAGTAAGCTATCTCATCAGCGCGCTTACACTTATGATATGGAAGTATTAGAGAGTTGGTCTGGTTTCGGTTTACCTTTGAACTTGTGCTTCGAAGGCCATTGGCATGTATGGGGGGTCAAAAGATATTTGTACAATACAACACAGGTGGATGGCAATTGGTTTATGATCCGGATTTAATTCTGATCAAAATCTACATTTCTGAATTTACAAACTTGCCTAGGAATAATTTACCTAGTATGGTGTTTTATTCCCTGCGGGCCACTTACCACTTAACTATTTGACCTCTTCTCTGAACACATTGAATACCATCGTTTGAGCCTTTTCAACCTGCCTTTTAGACTACTAACCAAGTCAGGGATTTCTGTCCTTTCCCAATTAGCATCTTTTGTTTACCAAATACTTCAACATCACGGGTCTAACGGACAATACCGTTTGAATACGGAAGCAAGTCATTCGAAGAATATCAATGGTTATATATATCCCTCACATATCATTATATACTTTAGAAGTAAGCACAATGGGATCAGCGTTCCTTTGTAGGCACATGCAGCGACACTTATGCGGGGTAACAACCTCAACCGCGGGGAAAGATAAGCAACCTTTTGCGAAATCATCAGCATTAACTCCCTCATCAAAAGGCTACTTGGAAAAGAAAGAGACACAATGGCAGCGACAAAATATATCGAGCGAAACATTCCCAAAATCTCCCTCCATAACTTCAATGAGAGGGTTGGGGAAATAACTGAACAGTGAGTTGCGTTGTAAGGTTTCACAGTCCTTCAAGTGGAAGAAGCCCTCAGAAGTTTTGATTAATGGATACTAATCTACTATGGCTTCTTAGATTAGTACATGCTGCTTCTACGGATGGATTTTTTGTTTTGGTGAATCACCCCATTTTGATATCAGACATCAACAATGCGTAAGTCTGCGTTCTATCGCGTCCCTCGATATCTGGCCAATCCTCATTTCTTCCATTTTGACAAGTTGTAGCTTCCAACACTCCGAAGACTTCTTCTCTCTTCCCACCGAAGCCAAAACCCCTCTCTCTTTTAATCCGACCTACAATATTGGCTGGGAGACTAACTCTCAAGTCCGTCCTTCGACCGGGGTTGCCGATCGCAAGGAATCCTACCAGCTGCAATTCGGCCCTGTCATGGATTCCTATTGGCCTCCTCCTTCCTCTTCTACATCTAATCTTGGAGGCTTCACCACAGATATGAAATCCTTTATGACGCAGTGCCAGGATCTCTCTGAGAAACTCATGCTTTGTTTTGCTAGGGGGCTAGGCTTCACCGATGAGCATTTCGTTTCCGCCCACGATATTTCTCGCCCAAATAGCCAGACGGTTCTAAGACTTTTACATTACTTTCCAGTGAATAAAACTCAACCCGTACCTGAAGATTACTATAGAGCGGGTCCGCATGTAGATTGGTCATTCTTGACGCTACTTTTTCAGAGGGAGGGGCAATCCGGGTTGGAGATTTGTCCGGGAAGGGAGGCGAGCACTGAGTTTGCGATGGGAGATCTTTGGACGAAGATTCACCCAAGTGAAGGAGAGATTGTATGTAATATTGGGGATTGTATGATGAGGTGGAGTGATGATAGGTATAAGAGTACTTGGCATAGGGTTGCTACGCCGAATGGGCAGGAGGATTGCTGGGGTGATAGGTATAGTATTGCGTTTTTCAATAATCCATGTGAGGACGTGGTGATTGTGGGTAAAGATGAGAAGTATGAGAAGATTACAGGGAGGCAATTTACAGATTGGGCAATGGAGAGAAATTTCAAGGCTTTGAGGGAGAAGCAAACAGAAATGGGGGTTGGCGTTGGTGCTTGAGTTTGGGGATTTTGGACTTGCTCTGGTTCGATATTCGGTGTGTATTGTGGCTTTGGATACTGGACTTTGGAAACTTGTCTTGATGGATATTCTGTTTGAATGTTAACGTTGCATGACCCACTTTGTATGCAGTATGTGAGACTTTCCTTCCAGATCATCTTCCGCCACAACGCTGTTGGAGATCTATGCAGTATCATTTGTCCTAGGTTCCCAAAACCACAGCCACCACACTTGGAACCAACGCACAATAATTCATGTCATCTCACCAAACAGTGCATATAACAATTTGATCGACCTTCTCGCTACCACACAGTCAGCGATACACACCGAGTACCTTTATATTTGTCGACCAACTTTGAAGGCACTGTGAAAGGAATCGCAAGGCGAATGCAGATGTTTTGCATTTCAACTAGGGTTACCAGACATGATCAAAGTCTTGCTGAACATTGACGTATTTTGTGAGACCGGAGATAACTTGATCAAACGGAGAGAATTTGTGTTTATTCTAGACAGATCTAGGTTTAGTTCAACGGTATGCAAGTACAATATATCACTGACATCATTGAAGGATTCTTTACAAATTCTGACATAAGTCACCGGATTACTCACACAGGTCGGTAGTCAACCTCATTTATGTATGAATCTTGGGGGATTTTCCTACCAAATATAAAGTGCCAAAACCGCCAGCTTAGCCGCACTGTGTAATTCACATTGATTAATCTGGTATGTAGATATTCTTTTTAGTTTCTGCCTAAATGAACTCTTTAATAGCCTGAATCTAATTGCTTGATTTGGGCACAGGGCAAGGCAGTTTGTATTGCGCATTGACGGAACAATATGCCTGTCGCCGTACCAAAGCATCGTGATATAGAAAATGAGGGGGAATGAAGATCCCCCGAGAACGAGCGGCGTTTGAATGCCACATTTATGCCGGATGAATGAAGAATCAAAACGGTTTTAATGACGATTCCAAATCGCAAATCAACTTCAGAATCGTGTGCTATGCCAGACCCCAACGCGTCTTGTGAAACCTCTATTGGTCAGTGTGGTTGTGAGCTCATTTTTCATACCTTTCGAGTAAATGGTATATATTCCAAACAAGTATACGAGGTAGGATTGAAGTCATAGGTGTGGTTAAAATCCAATGGGAATTATAGTATGTACGAGACAAAGCGGCGCAGAAGACATTATGGGGGCAACAATCATGGACAGCATCCTTGCGGAAACGGAACCACGCACGACAACCTACCTATGCGATTGATCACCTCCTCAAAATCATCAACTCGTATGCGATATGAACGCATCTAGTATTGTAGAATAGCCAAATCCCTTAATGTAGCATTGTATTAGCGCTTGCAGTAAATGCTCAATTGTGATCGCAATTTTTACGGAGGCGCGTGGATGGAATGCCACAAATGCAAGGATATGTTGCGGAGGAAAGAAGAGCCGTTTCTTAGGTCTCGGGAAACATTATGAAGAAGATTTAGATAGGTAGGACACAGCTGGACATGAGTGCCACAAAACATCGGCCTGAGCCGTATGTACAAGTACAGTACCAGAATATATGCAAGATCTTTTCAATCTCTGATGCGATTTCGATGATTCACGCGTTACGTGAGATATCGAGATAAGATCACCAGTCACAACTGGCAGAATTAATCATGGTAGTTTCATTGGTATAGACACAAAAAATTGTCGAGACAAATTTAATACTATTTTGAGAAGCGCCGGGTCGTTGCGGTGAAGGAATCCTTCGGTGCAGCAGGTACGGGTAGGGCTAATCTACCACTATTCCTGTCAGTGTCACTTGGTTGGGGACGGGTACTACTTAATACTACTACTACTACTAGGGTAGCAAATTCCATGGGATTAAAACCTCAATGCGGTAGTTAGTCGTAACTATTCATTCCATATAAGAGAGAATTGGGGTACCTGGCACTGTACAGTAAGCTTACGCGAAACATTCATATCACTGAATACGAATTTGATACCTTGTCTGCAAGTACTGATACAAGTACATACCGGCACGTACCAATTGATCATTATACTAACGTCGCATTGCAATACAACGAGTTGGCTGATTTCTAGAGTCAACAAATGTTGACTGACAGCCATCTTCTTTTCATATTTCAATCCCATCGTTCCATATGGTCACAATACGAGGGAAGATACATGTGATGAAAAGGGCCATAATTAACACCCACTTGTGAATTACCGCCTCGAATCTGCTACAACATCGATGAAGCGCCAAGCTTCTAAAAGTAATGAGTGGTAATGGGATGCACCACCATGATCTACATTCCGAAAGCCACTTACTCTTTAACTAAATGCCTGCCTCTTATTCAGAAATGATGGCTCGATTATGGAGGCTTTCCTGCGGATGGTAATCTGAAAGATGACAAAGAACTAAAGATAGGTTGAAAGTAATATAAAATATGAGAGGGCAGAATAAACACTAGAATCTATCCCCTGAGTCGGACTTAAATTTCAAGTGCTGACACCATTAGCTCTCTCACTCATTACCTTCAGCAACCAATCTGAAGCATATACATTATATTCGGACATATTTTTACTGTGCCATTACTGCTGCTTATTATATTTTCAGGGCTGATTTACGGGTGGAGCAAAATCTCAGCGACGATCCAAACCCCCCGTACTTAACCCCTCCCCCCCACAATTAGGCCAATAACATGGGGTGAGATACCTAAATATAATTCTGATGTGGTTACTTTCCTCCGACGGGGTACCTACCTATCGTAGTCACAGTACTAGATATTTAGGTACCCGGATATCACTTCCCACTCCCGTTTCCTGAGATCCCATTGGTCAATTCACGACAAATATTCCCAAGTAATATTTCCACGGAATCTAGCTAACCAACAATGCTTGTCGTTTTCGATGTCCATTTTTTATATCAGCCTCAAAATGGGTGTTAGATCACAAAACAATGGAATTAAACTAATGTTGGTTCTGGTGGCTGCTTAAGGAATACTAGGTACATACATTCCTTTCAGCTCAAATCATTCAGCCTCGGGAACCCCCTAGACTTTTAGCGAAGTTGTTATCTCAATCTTACTTCTTTCCTACCGTTTTCCTCTACCCTGGTATTCCCAATATGTTGCTCTTATATATGTTTCAGGTACCTATATTCATGGACATTCATGATATATATTGTGCTACTCGTACAATGGGAAGTTCAACCTTCGCTCAATAAAATAAATTCTTTAAGAAAAGGTCTTAGGATACAAAGTGTTTATTGTTCAACTCTCATTCATTAGATCTAAAATACATTTGTGACCTTCATCATTCAGATATCTACCTCTCAATATATCAGACGTCGTCTTTCAAGTGACTTTTCGCTATCACTAGTACTTAGGATTGACCTTTCGTCAAAGTCTTATTCGGGTCGAAATTTCTATAGTTGATACCTCTTCCACCCGTGTCGATCGACAGTTGAACGTCTCAGGTGGCACGAACTTCCACGTGTGTGAAGTAGAATTCATACCACCTTCTTGCCAGTATGGCTACCGCAGATCATATAGTCCCACCAGTTTTGACAAACGGTAAACACCGACGTCATCATGGCCATCAGAATTCTCATGGCAGTAATGGTGGATTAAAGGTTCACCATGAAGACCATAGTGATAAAGACAGTACCCTGGGTGCGTCAGTCGACAGCTCTTCACGACCTACCTCGAAGGGCTCCATACAAACCAATGGCAGCCCCGCATTAAGCGACGACACGCCACACTTCACTAAGTCTCATCGAATCGAATCATTCGGTGCCCACACGAGTCAAACCAGATCACATACTAAGATCAGAACATACACGGATGATCATAACAGCAAAGAATTTCCTCGGATCTCGAAGCCAGTGGAGCTGTTACGGAACTGTTATGACACGGTGGTAATTGGCTCTGGTTATGGCGGATCGGTCGCGGCCAGTCGAATGGCAAGAGCTGGTGAGACCGTTTGTCTGTTGGAGAGGGGCAAGGAGAAATGGCCTGGCGAATATCCATCAGGCATGGCTGATGCCCTGGGCGAATTCCATGTGTCTGGTGATTTTGCACCTGGAATTTTTCCCGGTATGATGGTGGAAGAAGGTGATCCTACAGGCCTTTACCATCTTATATGTGGGAAAGGGCAGAATGCCTTTGTTGGAAACGGATTAGGAGGAACCAGTCTTTTGAACGCCAACATATTTCTCGAAGCAGACCGGAGAACACTGGCCATGGACTGCTGGCCTGAAGAGCTAAGACACGAAGACACCCTAAAGCCATATTATGAGCGCGCGGCAGATGTCTTGCAACCTCAGAGCTATCCAGAGGATTGGCCTAAACTTCCGAAACTTACATTACTGGAGAAGCAAGCTAGTATTCTTGGTATGCACGAGAAATTCTATCGCCCGAAGCAAACGACGCGGTTCTTAGGTGGTCCAAACAGTACAGGAGTAGAGATGTACCCTTCTGCTATGACAGGTATGGATTGCACCGGCGTCAATGATGGAAGTAAAAGCAGCACACTGGTCAACTACTTATCAGATGCTTGGAACTGGGGCGCAGAGATGTTTTGTGAATGCGAAGTCCGATATGTTCAAAAACACCCCGATCAAGAAGGATACCTCGTCTATTTTGCCTGGCATGGAAGTAATAGAGGCAAGTTCAAGACCAACATCTACGAGGATCTCATGTGGGTACATGCAAAGAAGTGTGTGTTTCTCGGTGCAGGCGCAATTGGTACTACAGAGATTCTCCTGAGAAGTAGAACTTTGGGTATGAATATGAGTGACAAGGTTGGGAAGAATATGAGCGGTAATGGGGATATGTTGGCGTTTGGCTACAATACAAATGAGGAGGTCAATGCTGTTGGTCGAGCATCACCTTCAGCGGATAATCCGGTCGGCCCAACGATAACGGGTATCATCGATAATCGGGCAGATCACGAAAACAATCTGGATGGATATGTTATTGAAGAGGGTGTAATTCCCAGAGCACTTGCTCCGTTCTTTCAGCTCATGCTTGAACGATTACCAGGGAGCGAGCCACCAGCCGATCTCAGCCAATTGGAAAAGGTTAAACATACGCTTGCATCTGCCGGCAGCCGATTCTTGGGCCCATATTACAAAAAGGGCAGCATCGAGAAAACCCAAGTATACCTCGTCATGAGCCACGACACCAACCAAGCTATTCTGACACTCAAAGACGACAAGCCACTTCTCGAATTTCTCGGCGTCGGGCGAAGCGACCATGTCAAAAAGATCAACAATGTTCTCAAAGAAGCAACCGAGGCTGTAGGAGGAACATTTGTGAATAATCCATTCTACGCTGCTCTTGGCCAGCAAGAAATTACAGTTCATCCTATCGGTGGTGCTTGTATGAGCTCCGATGGCACTGCGCAATATGGCGTCACTAACCACTTTGGTGAACTTCTTACCGGCCGCGGATACGAGACTTATCCTGGTCTAATCGTTTCGGATGGCGCAGTGATTCCTGCTGCTTTGGGCGTCAACCCGTTTGCAACAATCACCGCATTAGCTGAACGTTCAGTTGAGCATGCTGCAAGAAACCTTGGCCTCACCATCGATTTGGAAACCGAGAATGGATTGTTAAACCTTTTTGGGGAACCAAAATTTATTCCTATCAAACCAGAAGTCCAGGACGATCAGACTAAAGATATCGTAAAGGCCGCTGCCCTGATCAAAGAAACTGAGGACACGAAAGTGAGCGGATACGGTTTCACCGAAGTCATGGAAGGATTTATACATGTCGGAGAGCATTTGAAGGGCGATCATATAGAAGATTATGAGATCGCTGCTAAGACTGCTAGAGGTCTTTGCGAAGCCTCAAGGTTCTTCCTTAGTGTCAAGGCATTCGATACGCGTAGAGGTGCGAGATAATTCCCCCCGATCTTACGCATTACTAACTTACTGCACTAGTTGTCCATCGAGCCGACCACTCTGCTATGTTAACAGGCACATTTGTGTGTGCTTCTCTACCTGGTAGTCCCTTTATGGTACAGCGAGGCGATTTCCACCTATTCAGTGTCGATCATCAAGCTCCTGGAACTCGCAATCTGACTTACGACTTCGACATGACTTCTACCGAAGGAAAACAATTGCATTTTCATGGATACAAGATTGTCGACTCGTCTGTTGCTCTCGGCCCCTGGAAATTCTGGAATGCTGCATCAACGCTTTATGTGACGATTAGTGAGAAAGACAATCGCAGCAGTGTCCTCGGCCGAGGAATGATGCACATCGCGCCAAAAGCATTCGTTTCAGAGATTTTCACTTTGCAGGCCTTCGGGCGCGGTTTCTGGTCACGACTTCAATCTACTACGAGCTTCTTAACATACTTTGCCAGACAGTCGGCTAACCTCTTCTTCGCTCCTTTTACTTACCTCCAATATCCTTCAGTGACCTACACTGGTTACATAAATGATACTGCTCCTGACTCTACCATCAAAATCATTGCTTCTGATGGTGTCCAAACTTTGCTGCACGTATGGGAGCCACGAAATCCCAGCATCGAGACCAAAAATCTGTTTTTTATTCCAGGTGCTTCGGTTGATCAGCAGATTTTTGCCCTTCCAACAATCGAAGTCAATGCCATCAATTACTTCACACGTGCCGGCTACCGCTGCTTCGTAACAGTTCATCGAATCTGTCAGCTCATGGTCGCTGAAGATAACTGGACTACTTTCGATGCCCGACTCGATATAAAAGCTAGTCTACAGTGGATCCGTAAAGAGCATGGCCATGACCCCATCTATACTATTGCCCATTGTATGGGGTCTGTCGCCTTTTCTTCTGGTCTGCTCGATGGCACGATTCCTGCAAATTGGATCTTGGGTGTTACTTGTTCACAAGTTTTCATGAACCCAATATGGGCCACACTTAATCTTGCAAAGGCCCTTGCTGGGCCTATTCCTTTCGACAAACTATACAAGCTGTTTGCCGGAAATTGGTTCTCGTGTTCCTCGACAAAAGAGGATAGTTATTTTCAGCAGCTGGTAAATCAATTGCTAAGGTTATATCCTGATTCTAGGTCCGAGTTGTGTAATAACATCTCGTGCCATCGATGTTCCTTGATCTTTGGGCGGTATGTATCCCCTGGCAATTGTTGCTCCAGATGAATGCTAACGGTGTGATCAGATTATGGAATCACAATAATCTCAACGAAGCCACCCATCGACAAACAAACCGATTCTTCGGCGGTGTCAATATGACTTGTCTTCATTTGCTCATGCAAATGGGAGTGAAAGGCCATGTAACTGGAAATGCCCCTCTTTTCCATCCTCTTACTTCTTCAAAGAATATTCGTCGCCTCAAGGGCATCCCTTTCTTCCTATTTTCGGGCTCGGATAATAAAGTGCTGAACCCCGAATCTACAACAAAAACATTGGAAATGCTGAGAGATGAATGTGGCGGGGAAAGTAGCATGTATGAGAGGATGGAAGTGAGAGGCTATGGGCATCTGGATTGTTGGATGGGGAGAGAGGCGTATAAGGATGTGTATCCTGAGGTTAGAGAGCGTGTGGATAGGGTGTGTAGAGGGAGGGAGTACAGATTCATGGGGGTAGATTGGGATAATGAACTTGAGGAGAAGAAAAGCAGATGAGAGGGATGTAAGGGTATGCCGTACCTTTATAATATGATATTTCGGGTTTGGGTTGGCGTTGGCGCTGGTTGAAGGTTGGAGTCTTGGAAGGGATATATTGGGGTTTTTGATCATGAACGGGCTTACAGGTTTTGTTGACGGTATACTCTCATGTGTAGCAATAGGTTCTGATTCTTTTTTTGTATGAGTATCTGAACATGTGGAGATGAGAAAGAGGACTCTGGATTCTGGAATGGGTTCGATCTTACGCAATGAAACAAATATCAATCAATCACTTGAATGCTTGAACTTCGCTCAATGAATTGATACTCGATCTTTAACTGCTCACCTCCACTGCATTATATGCAATTTATTCTTGCAATTCCTATGACTCTCTGAAGAACGTCTCTGCGGACTATCCTCGATATATGTTTAATGAAGTGTGGAATAATATGGGGAATAAAAGAGACCAATCTGAGGCCAGCCCCATATTGGGCTTGAATAGACATGCAACAAATGTGGTTGGACTTCGGAAATTGACAAACAGATTTTTATAAGTTATTATAAACCGAAATTATTCCAGAGACATCACCACATCTACGGAGTATAGCCTGTATAGGTAATCTATTATTAAGGAATTGGAAAAAGTATACTGTACTAACTTCGTTGCCGGCACTTGGTCGGCATCCCGAGATAAGAATTTCGGATCTCCTTATCACACTCAATATCAATCAGTGATAGAGATGAAGTCTCCACCACCATTACCCCTCCATTCAAAGATGTAATGTAATGACTCTATATTACACGATAGGATCCGATACAGGACCTGATAAAAGTCAATATGGTACTCATAATCGCCTATTCCTGGAGATATGTTCGATCATTTTGTCCTTCGGAGGGCAATCCAATTGGCCGGGTGCTATAGATTGATGGATACCATATAAATAAATATATATATATCATTGGTAAGACCTCTTTTTGATATAACACCATATATTTCCTATGATATCCAATTCATTAGCTTTCTACAGTCTCGGGTTCTAATTAAAAGCAGTAGCAAATATGTCAGTCAGCGTTTTAGGTGAAGCACAGTGAGTCCCTTCTCTATTCCAATAATTATCCCAGTTATCTAAACTTCACAAAGAGTTGACTCCCTGGTCACCTCCGATGAAGTCAACTCCCTAGCTGCCTCCGCCGCTCTCAAAATCCCCGATCAAGAACTTGCAGATTGGTCCGCTCTTCTCTCTGGCCTTAATCATTGCGCCAAAGAAATCCTCACTCTTCCTGACTACCAACCTACTGCAGACCTCACTCTATACCCCCGCACCGATCTCCACAAACCCACATACGCAGAATCTGATAAAGGAGGATGGGCCTACAAAGCAACTGTTACGAGCACTTCGCCAACTTCCTCCCTCCTTTCCGGAAAGACTTTTGCAATCAAAGATAATATTGCTGTGGCTGGCATACCATGTTCGAATGGGAATGAAGCTGTGCCATGGATACCAACAGTCGATGCCACGCTGGTTACGAGGCTTTTAGATGCAGGGGCAATCATTAAGGGAAAGGCGTCTTGCGAAAACAACTGCTTTGGGGCGGTCTCCGACACTAGCGTTACCGGCCCTGTACATAATCCATATGCACACGGCTACTCAACCGGAGGGTCCAGTTCCGGATCTGCGAGACTTGCGGCCAGCGGAGAAGTAGATATGACTATCGGGGCTGATCAAGGTGGAAGTATTCGAGGACCTAGTTCGCATTGTGGACTGGTAGGGCTGAAGCCCACATGGGGACTGGTTCCGTATACCGGATGTGTGAGTTTGGAGGCGACGATCGATCACGTGGGTCCGATGACGAAGACTGTTGGAGATGCGGCGAAGATTTTAGAAGTGATCGCTGGGTGGGATGGAATCGATGATAGGGGAAGGTGTGATTGGGGTCCGGGAAAGGTTAAATTTAGCGAGGAGGTAGACCGGTTTCTTGCGGCGGCTGATTCACTACCGCTTCAGGGGATGAAAGTCGGGGTACTAAAAGAAGGATTTGAAGATCCTGCCACTGATCCCAACGTTGCAGCCGCTTCTCGCGCCGCAATCAAAAGATTGGGCGAACTTGGAGCGGAGATCAAAGAAATCAGTATCCCGTTACATAAAGATAGTGGAATGATATGGATGGTAGCATTGCCAATGGCGGGGACAGTCCAAGCTTTGCTCTCTAATCCTATGGGAAGGAAGCAACTCTTGTTCCCGGAGAGAGGAGAAGTAGTTGGCCGGGAATTGAGTCAAAAGGCCTTTGAAAGTCTCGGGCCTGCGGGCCAGAATATTTATCTGAGAGGTTTATTTTTAAATGAAAGGTGAGTGATAGTTTGCAAGCCAAAGGGAGTATACTAACAAGCCGACTTTGCAGATTTGGAAGCAAACTTCACGCTCGCTGTACAAATTTACTACGAAAATTAAACGATGAATACGATAGAGCTCTTAAAGATGTTGATGTAATGGTTATGCCAACTTTTATTTACCCAGCTGTCAAGATATGTCAAGAAGGTGGAAGATCCTTAGGGGTCCTGAAGATGCTGAGTAAGTTCCTTTTATCCTTCTCATGTCCTCCATGCCAACACATGCCAACACATATAGGTCGAACAATTGGCGCAACCTACAACACAGCAACATTCAACAGTACAGGCCACCCAGCGCTCAGTCTTCCTGTTGGATTTGTGCCAGCGCAGGATGATGCGAATGTGTGGTTGCCAACTGGTTTGCAGATTGTGGGGAGGAAGTGGGAGGACTTAGAGGTGTTGAAAGTGGCGGGTGGTTGGGAACGTGGATGTGATTGGAAGGAAAGGAAGTTTGGTGGCACATGAGTGAAGAGATGTATGGGAAGACAAGCCCACTAATTGGTCCCGAGGTGCTTTAGTATGAATAAAATACCCTGCATAGACCGAAGAAATGGTGAGGGTGCCCGAGACTTTCATAGATGCCATGTACATAAGGTATATTTTCATAAGGTGGGTTGATCTCGCTGGATACCTTGGGTTTTTCCGACGGAATCCGTGTAGAGGTCGTGATGTTTTCCTCTTATCTACACAATATCGCTTACTTCAAAGTATTTGAGATTAATGCTGGATCATATTGGTGGATTTGCGATTGATAGATGAAAGGAAACCAAAATCGGACATGGGCACATCTAACTACTTATGAGTAGATTAAATCAACCATCTCAATTGGAGCTTGTCTTCAGATGATATATCTATCCGAACTTCGGGGGAGAAGCTCAGATGGGGTACAAGGACGACATGGTCACATTGGATGAAGAAGGTAGAGGCTCAATAGGGCCAAGTCTGATACAGGTTTGGGCGATCTTTGATTCAATATAACACCCTGGTATGCACAAGTTACTTCCCCAACATGTCTTTATAATCCATACGATCGATATCTGTTTTCCATTTCGACATAGTCTAATATAAAATAGGAATTGGAGATGGTAGATCAGTGGATGTTTATTTTTAGAGTTTATGGGGTTACAACTTATCAGGAATATTAATACGGCATCCCCTGTTTCATCTCCAAAAATCTCAAACATCAAAAACATCAACCACATAAGTCCACTCCATGGAAAATGATGTCTTTGGATGATATTTTCGCGTTTGATGCGCAAATAAATCGTAACAGATTATTTATTACAGTGGCAAATTTACAAGGTATAAAGTCCTTTTATATCGCTAATATTAATATTTTAGGTTATGTAATAAAACGC
>JWJB01010738.1:0-14456 GCA_000812895.1 Rutstroemia sydowiana
GCTTGTTTGATAACTTCTGGACGCGTTAATGATAGTCATCAATCCGAGATCTCGATGATGAGCGTAGCGACCGAAGTATCCATAGTTAGCCGGAAGGGGTGATGGTGCAGATTTCATTCCGGGAAAACCACATGTTGTGTTCATGACCAGATCGCAAATCAGTATGCGGGACTTTGGAGACATAGAAGCTTTTATGCCGTTCAATATCTGGATGAAATAAGTGTCGGACCAATCGTGTCTATGAAGTAAAAGTAAGTTTGGGCCTTGTAAATTTTGAATGAAGATGGGGTTTTACAGAACTCCACGAAGCCAATAAACATCGGCCCCTTTGGCTGGGTTTTCATTGAAGAAGTCATGCTCAACAAGAGTTACACGGCCACTCTTCAATGCTTCGGGGTCTTCTTTTGGCCAGAATTCCTCTCTGGCTTGTTTGATAACTTCTGGACGGTCTTGAACCATAAATTTGAGTTTAGGGTATGCATGTAGTAGCTGGCTAATGAAGCCTCCTATATTTCGGTGTCAACAACCTAGGGGTTTTTGAAAAATAGAGTAACAAAATTGCTTACCAACTCCTCCTCCGACATCTACAACCAGAGCTTCTCCTAGTTCAGCCCAAGGGTAATCTGTGATGTGTTAGCAAGATTATGTATTTGCAATGAGAGAATCAATTTGGCAATTACCAAACGTGTGCGCTGCCCCATAAAGCTTTCCACCTCCCACCATGGCTCGGCCAAAATTCTCCAGCTCAGGTCTTGTCACCGGATCGTCGCCCAAAACCGTATTGAAACTAGAGATATCTGGTACTCCTGGGTACGATCCACTACCTGCCAAGATCTCAGCACTGGAGACCTTTTCTGAAAGCCAGTCCCATCGGGACTTGGTCGTGCCGATTGCCTTTTGGAATGAAGTTACACAAACATCGTAGGAACTTCCTTCAGGACTTAAAAGATGTTTTGGCAGGTGATCGGATGCAGTGTATACATCTAAGTTACTTTACACATTTATTAGCGTAGGCAGGTGCTGTATCAATTATGAGGTGCTTACAATAATTGCACATAAGCTCGTAATGGCTCGTTGCGGACCAGAGCCTGTGAAATTCGATTATTCCCAAACCGACCATTTTCCACCTCACGGAAGATGTGAATTGAACATAGGACCCGAAGAATACGGCCTTTGATTGTTAGCCGAAAGCAACGACACTCCATCATCTGTTACACTGAATACATCTAAGATTACTCACCGAGCTTAGAAACCTCGATACCCGTACGCTCAGCTATTATTGAAATATCCAAGCCGCCATCCCCAGCCTCTGCTAGCAAATCTGGAATTCGACGTTCAGCTGCGATAAAAAGTGCTCTTGATTCAAAGTATTGACATCCAACCTCCTGAACACGGGCGTATGGCTCTACTACAAGTTCAGAAATCGCACCGGTAGTAGCCAGGATAGTTCGTTGTACTTGGTGAAGAGTTGGACTTGGAAGAATGGCTGATGTGTCCCGGCTTCCAAATTCGGTATCGGATGTTGCCAAGGAAAAGTCCTCTTTCTTCCATTCATCAATGACTGTCAGAGCGGACTCTTTGAGAAGATCGGCCAACTTGAGCAGTTTCTCTGCCTCCTCATTAGTTCTTGGGAAACGCTCCATCTTTTCAAAATTGCTTGCGGTGATCTTAAAATGAGTTTGTAGCACTAATCAATACGTGGTTCGGGTGAAATGGTAACAGTTTTATATCTGGATAATGCATTTTAGAGTCTTTTTTTATTATCTACCCACTCGTCCCAAACTATAGCTGATGTATGCCGTACTACTAGCATTGATGAGTCTTTCAGAAGACCTGAGTTGTTTGTTTGCAAATAATGCAGCTATCAATTCATTGCTTTGAAGCCGAACTCCCAATATGATATTTGAGAATGGGTAAATCACGACTCAGGAGCGTGGTACCCAATCACGGCATTGAATTAGCGTTGGATAAAAAGCGGAGATTTGTAATCTTGGGACCTTAGAATTAGCTGATGGTTATATGCAGGGTTGTAGTATATCGTAAGATGTTCAAGGTCATTTTCAATTGATACGAGAACGAGGGTTACTTCGTGCGGCGTAAACTGAATGCTGGCGGACCTGAGTACACCATGGATCCCCCACCAATTTACTAACCCCGTATGATCTCCATGTTATCTCCATAGTCCATCTAATCACTGAATACGAAGTTTGCTCGGCTGCATCGAAGCTCGGTTGCTCGTACCGCCATCACCAATGACAACAGCCACAATCCAGATTTCAGTCCAGGAAGCATTCCAGACAAACCTTCAACAAGCTCGTTCACTAACTACTTTACTGTATTAAACAATGAATTTCAAAAAGGTATGACAGCTTAGATCCGCATCTGTGTGTTTATAGATTCGAATTTGCGACCACCAAAACCGATTTAGTAAGCTTACACGGCCAATGAACAAATCGCAATCCTCTATCTTTTTGTTGAATCACACCACATTGCGGACGATTCAATTCAGCAACTTATGTGCACGTGTTTTTCACTACTCACCAACATCTCTGATTCATTACACGCCACCACTATAGCATTCAAAAATGTCTGTCAAGGATCTCGAAGAAGTCCGTACGAGCGAAGGGAAGGACCTAGAAAACGGATCTACTTCTGATCATTTGCAGGAAAAACCTACGTCGCCGTTGTCATCGCCTGCCCAACAAAACACGGCCATCCCAAGCGATAACTTAATCGAGTTCGATGGCCCTCTTGACCCCCTCAATCCGCAAAATCTTCCTCAGTGGAAGAAGTGGACATTTGCTAATATTATCGGTTGGTTATCGTTTGTTGTGACCTTTGCGACCACCATTTTTAGCACAGCCACAGGCGCCACTGCAGAAGAGTTTGGAGTATCCACCGAGGTTATGACTCTCGGGACTTCACTGTTCATTGCGGGTACATATCATGAGTCTCTCAACTCTCAAAAGAAGTTAGTTAACCTCTCATAGGCTTTTCATTTGGTCCGTTAATTTTCGGGCCTCTATCAGAATTATACGGTCGGAAGAAACCATTATTTGCCGGCTACATCTTGTTTGTGATCTTCCAAATCCCTATCGGTGTTGCTCAAAACATCGAAACAATACTTCTCTTCCGCTTCCTTGGTGGTGTAACATCGTCTGGGCCATTATCTATTGGAGGTGGATATCTCGCCGACTTTTTTGATCCAGTGAGACGTGGTTTGGCTTTGGCTATTCTCAGCGGCACATCGCTAGTTGGTCCAATTCTTGGCCCTATCATTGGAGGATTCATTGTGCAGAGGTATGATTGCCCATCTCATTTCAAGCGGCTCAAAAATTGATAATCCATTCTTTTTGCTAGTTCCCTGGGCTGGCGTTGGACAGCATGGATCACAATGATATTTGCTGCTACCGTTGGAATGGTGGGTTTGATATTTTTACCTGAAACATTTGGTCCGGTTCTTCTCCAACGCAAAGCTCGAAGAATTCGGTTGGAAACCAAGAATTGGGCGATTCATGCAAAATTGTAAGTTCAATGCCAGTATTTACTTACACAATTGATTATGGGCATTATGTATTGACTGCTGAATGCAAGGGACGAGTCGCCAGTCGATCTGAAGTCGATTACGACTCGATATCTCACCAGGCCGATGATAATGTTAGCGATCGAACCGATCCTACAGGCGATCACGTTATATATGACCTTTATTTATGGATTCATTTACCTTCTATTCGAAGCCTACCCCATCAGTTTTGTTGAGCAGAGGGGCTATAACCCGGGTGTGGGTGCTTTGCCTTTTATCTCTATCGGAGTCGGCGTCGTGATGGGCTCCGCATATGTCTACTATATCACAAACACTCGCGTTCGGCGTACCTTTGAGGCTACTGGAAAGATATGGTTTGTTCAGCCCCATCCGTTCCCAAACTGGTAGTGTCTTATCTTTCTAACTTCCAACTCCACCATATAGCCCAGAAGATCGACTATACCCCATGATGCTAGGAGCGCTGCTATTTCCAATAGGAGAGTTCTGGTATGCATGGACATCTTTCCCTGATATAAGCCCTTGGCCGCAAATACTAGCGGGGATTCCCATTGGGGCCGGTATTCAAATGATTTATCTACAAGGACTAGCCTATTTAGTGGATGTATATACAATCAACGCGAACTCGGCCCTTTCCGCGAATGCGTTTGTACGGTAAGCAACCAAGTCCCTTGTGTTAACGCAATTAATCTCTTTGACTCAATCGTAGCTGCCCGTACTAACCATTTCACTTTAGATCGCTCGTAGCAGCTGGATTTGCAATGTTCGCCACTCCCATGTACCGCAAATTAGGTGTAAATATACCCCTCCTCGCATTCAGCTTCTAAAAGGAAAATTCGTTAATTTTACGTCTAGGTTCAATGGGCCTCCAGCTTACTTGCCTTTTTAAGCGTTGCTTTCATTCCTGTGCCTTTTGTATTGTACAAGTACGGGGAAAGAATACGCAAGATGAGCAAATATTCGCCAAAACTTTGATTGTTTCTCGAAGAGGGAATATTCCTGTCGGTCTGTACTTTACGTAGCAAATTGTAAATCTAGAATCATAAAAGCTTGTCGTTTGGATCTGTTCAGAGGTCTACGTCTCATTTGGAGTTGGCCAAAGCTTTACTAAGGTTAAGGGGTACTCGCGTATAGGCGTTGAAAACTTTCATTTTTTCATTTAAATCTAGTGTAAGATATCATGAATAGCATAATAGCTCTAATAGAATGCAAAATATCAATACTATGTGTAAATAATTCAATTGTATATTCGAAAAGTCTTGTGTTCCTTCACAGTACTGTAATCGTATGGGGTGGAGGGGGGCCTACACAGATAATTGGATGAACAGAAGCTGGCTATTGGTTTCTAGGGTTTTCTAGCACGTGTTTACCTTGTACTTTGAACCCTTCTTGCATATGGTTCCTGCATGTGGATGCTTACTCTTTATCTGCTGTACTACTTCACATATTTTAATACATTTTGGTCTTATATGGTATATGGTATATTGGTATTCAGCTAGCTTGCTTCCTAGCTGAGAATGAGCGTGCAATTTTTACCTCTTCTCTACGATCTGACGCGGCGGTGAGCTGAAGACCGGGTTGTCTTGCGATGCTGACAATCACATTCAATTTGTCAAGGAACTTGTTATCTCTCGTATTCAAGAACCATTCGCGTTGGCCTAATCAATTCACGTGTCGGAATGACTGATATATGTATGGGGGTCACTGTCAGACTTCGATGAGAACTTTTGCGTTATGTACTGTATTGAGGTTTGAGTCACAAGATAGAAGCTCTGTATTTTCTGTACTCTAGGACAGAAGGGATTGCAAAAGATTTGTAAAGCTCACTGTAATCGCTTAGACGTGCTTCGCCGCTTGAGCCCATATTCATAACTAGTAGAAAATTTGGGATTGGAATCCCAGCATCCAACGTGAGAACGTGAGATTCAATTGTTTTGTTATTACTGAGTATCGTCAGACTGAAGTCAGAGGAAGGATTCCTCTAGGGAAATGGTGATAGAAACCGTTTACACTCACCGGAATCCCAAAGTCGCAACTCGGCCTTGCCGATCTCGCCCGACGCGTTGCCTTTGACGGCAGATGGATTTAAGATATAAATATGGGCACGCAAGCAATCCGAAATTCAGCGAACAAGAATCTTTACTTCAGTATTTTGCATCATGAATTTGAATTCGCGTATCCTTCTCAGCCTCGGAGTTTGGCTGACTTCGCAGGTATCTGCATCAAATGTATCAATAGCCAACCTGATACCCCGACTAGACCCAGATACCGAAGTCTTCTACCCTTCCAATGCAAATTGGTCCGAGACTATCCAAAGATTTAATCTTTATGGAGAGCCAACCTTCACAGTTGCTGTGCGGCCAGCAAATATAGAAGATGTTCAGGCAACTGTAAGTCTATTCCACTGTTTCGTTTTGTAGGTGTTATCTGGAAGTCATTAATAAGTATTTGTTAGGTTCGATTTGCAGCGTCAAATAGCATGGCGTTCCTTGCATCGTCAGGAGGGCACGGATTCACCTCTTCATTCCAAAACCTTCAATCTGGTCTTGAGATTGATATGAGTGCACTTGACTCAGTAAAAGTTGATGCTACTACAAACAAAATGACCGTCGGAGGAGGGGTAAAGTTTAGAGATATTTACGAGCCATTGTACTCTGCTGGGAAAGAAATTCGTGAGCAATGAGATCTCCATTTGATTCGAGATAATGACCTCCAATAAAAACATCGCTAATCGTTGTCATCATGCATAGAAACGGGATCGTGCTCATGCGTTGGAATGCTTGGTGCTACGCTGGGTGGTGGCGTTGGCCGTTACCAAGGTATCCATGGGATGATCATTGACGCCATCGACTCCTTGAAAGTGGTGACCGCTACGGGAGATTTAACGGTTGTATCAAAAACACAGGAGCCAGATTTATTTTGGGCCATGCGTGGTGCCGGATTCAATTTTGGAATTGTGGTAGAGGCAACATACAACATCTACGACCTTACTAACAATGGCTCGGTTTTGAATGCAGATTTCAAGTTTTCCCCAAGCATCAACGGCTCATATTTTGAGATAATGAATAGTTTTATCAATGATCAACCTGCCGAATTGTCATTGTACACCTTGATGTATGCGGACCCCGATCTAGGAGTGAGTAGTTATTGTCTTCTCTTCTTGAAATTAAGCTAATGTTAGCTAAGCCCGTGATTCAATTGAACGCCGTCTACGTTGGTCCCAAAGAAAAAGGATTATCTTACCTACAGCCGTTTTTAGACTTGCCTGCTCTCGAGAAGAACATTACGCAGATCACCTGGGATGTACTGGCTGCTTCCGCTGCCTTCGCAGGGGACGCAAGATCATGCATTCCCGGCACGAGATCGCAGTACTCGGGCATCGGTCTCAAACAATGGGATGTTTCAACTCATATCGATGTGTTCAGTCGATGGGTAGACCTGGTCGAGAACAATCCAGCCGCCAACGAATCAGTCTACTGGATTGAGTATTTTCCCAACCAGGCTGTGCTCAACGTCCCCGATCAAGATACTGCTTATCCCCACCGTAGCATTCGGGCTCATGTGTTAGTACTTCCGCTGACTAATGGATAGAAACAAGACGCACTTTTGCTAACCATCTATACAGAGAGCTCATCCTCGGTTACAATGATGCATCCGTCGCTGATACTGTTGAAGACTTTCGTGCTTCATCTATATCCGCACTTAACGCTACAAGTGGGTATAAACAGATGGAAGTTTATGTAAGCTACGCTGGTGGTACAGAAACTCTCGATGCAATGTACGGACAGAGGAAGCTAGACAAGTTGATGAGCTTGAAGAAACTGTGGGATCCCAAGGGTCTGTTTATTTTTAACAATCCACTGCCTGTGAATAACAGTAATTTTTGAAAAGGATAAAGACATGAAGTTGGATGTTTCTATTCTTTCCATTATTTCCATTCTTTTCTTCGAGATCTTTCCAGACTATATACATTCACTTTTGTTAGATATTAGACTTCATGAATTGGACCAAGGCATGGAATTTGGATTGTTATTCAATATTATGTTATGAAGTCCTGTTTTCCTCTCAATGCCCACAAAGAAGGACGTGTATCGCAAAGTTTACCAGGCGACATTTTTGCCATCATATAAATCATGGCCAGGCAGGAAGATATTGCGAAATGCACCGTTGTCTTCTTTCTTAGACTGATAGACAATGTCAATGACAGCTTTAGCTCCTTCCTCCGGTTTCAAATCGGCCCTACAGTCATTAGTATGATTGGTGGCTAATATATGGGGCCGTTCAGACTTAGTTAAAACAGGGGAATGCGATATAAGGAATCATTTACCGTGGACCACCGAGATCAGTTTGCATCCATCCGGGACAAAGACAAATAACCGTATAACCTTGAGGCCCCAGTTCCATGGAGTATTGGACAGTGAGCATGTTTAGCGCAGCTTTAGATATTTTGTACGACGGGAAAGGTGCGAGGGCTGAATAGTCCTTTTCGGTCATAGAACCAAGTTTGCTAGAGATGTTCACAATCTTCTTGGCAGTACCCTTGGATAAAAGTGGAAGGAAGGCAGCAATAATCTTGTGCACAGCAATCACGTTGGTATTCAGTGTTTGTTCCAGCGAATGCCTAAACTCAGATTAGATAAATTTCGAGCACTCTTGCTTTCAGTAGCGCTAGGGTCTCCACTTACATGCTACTAGCACCCCCTTCAAATATCTGAATGCCTGCACTGTTGATCAAGACATCGAGTCCTCTCTCACCAACAACCTTGGTCACCTGTTGAACAGTAGCTGCAATGCTATCATCGCTGGTGACTTCAAGCTCAACGTAATGAGCACGGCTGTTCGATGAAACAATGAGCTTTTGGAGAGACGGCGAAGGGGATGGGCTGCGCCCCGTGGCAAAGATCAAACCCACTGAGTCAGCTGAGTTCGAAAGGAGTTGCTTGACAAGTTCAAGACCAAGTCCGCGAGAGCAGCCAGTAATAAGGTACGAAGTCATGTTTATCAAGGGTATCAAATCAACGAACTTTGATAGTTAAAATCTAGCTCTTACGGGAGTATGAGAATGTTCAAAAATGTTTCTACGCTGAGCTTTTACAATCGAATGTACATTGTCATTGGCAGAAATATAACACGAGTAATGTGAACGCACGCTGTCAACTCAGGTCTTAAGACCCGGATTTACTGTCGGGTTTACAATTACTAAAGTCCACCAGTCTAAATCAAGCATATAGTACCGTATCGTAATGAACAATGGTACTGTAACTTTGCCAATCTAAATTCGGATTGGCCATAACAATTCTGTGCCGCAATACAGGGTACATTAGCCTGCATATGATTGCGCCTACAATTTATCATAAATTCTGCTTTCCAATTATGCATAAATCCTGGAAAATAAATGGATATTTGGAATAGATGATAATCAATTTGGGAACGATCTACTATCTATACTTTGATGTTGATCTGGATATTGATCTGGGGCGCAAGTGATTCAGTTTCCTTAACATATCTTTAACACACACCGCCAGCTAGCAAATGAAATTCAACCGTGGATCTTAACATCAACAGCTGAGTCAGACGAATTGAGTAGAGCAAGAACTTGAGGGATTATTTCTGCCTTTACATGCTGCAATACCATAGTGTATTCCCTAGGTGCATCACAGGACATCTCACTATTGCTTAAGGAGAAGGAATTTGTGTACTTCCCCCCAATCTCTATCAGTTGTGTTCTCGGTGTATGCTGCGGGTTGCTTCTATTCTTTTCTTCGTCCGAATTCTAGCTGTATTTAGCTTTATAAAAAAGTCGTTTTCTTATGTTGTTAACTTACTTCAATGCCTTTACTGTCTCCACTATTCCTCCTAATGGCTTCTTCATATCTAGATTCTTTGTCATCGTCAAAATTTGTTTTCATCACTATATTTTTGTCTGCCACCACAGCTTTATCTGCGTCAAGTAACATCGGTGATACCTGGGGAAATCGCAGTCCTGTCATTGGTGAAGGCATTTCAAATAGATCTTCGTTGGCCGGGCTAGATACCAGTCCTTCAGATACTTTGTCGTAGAAGTCATTGTTGAAGCTGGATGAATTGCTAACCGGAAGATTCCGATAACCACATGCGTCTGGTGGAATCGAGTCTGGCATGTTCCAATCGAGCATCATCAGTTCGTCAAGCCCGTTATCCATCAGGTTCATATTGCCCTCGTCCCAGAATTCAAGCTCCGTTTGCGATATTAAGGTGCTGTCCGGATCAATTGTGTACCCTTCTCCACTCATGCATGAGTTGGCTGTGATGCCCTCGCTAGGCTCTGGCTCTGGTATTCCCAAATCCACCTCTACTTCAGTCCACGTACAACCGACCGGATATGTGGCATTTCCCCTGTCTTTGCTCGTTGTGGGAGAGGTAGTAGACGCACCCCGCTGAAGAATAGTGTACCTTTGGAGCAAATCAGCTAATTCTTTCTACTTATATTTCAGTAAAACGGCAGCTAAGCTTACCTATTCTTAGCATCTGTGGCAGATCTCCTTTCCAACGCCGTGTCAACAATGGCTCTCCAGTTGCGCCCGTTATCCCGGACCGCAGCGAGAAGCAACTTATCCTCCCGCTCCGTCCATTCGCTATGATCTAATTCGGGGTTGAGAAAATGTAACCAACGTTTCGCACATTCTGTATGGCCGAGTCAGTATGGCCGTATGGTCCAATATTAAGTTGGCCATATGTCATGATTGTACGCACGATCTGCATGCCTGGTGCCAACAAATTGCGCAACATCTATCCAACTATTGCAAACAAAAGTAGCGTTAATTTCAGTCCAGTAGATAGTTCGGTGCCATGATTGTAGCATACACTTACACGTTCGAGTGTAGTTCCACTGCTTTTCTGAGTCTTTGGTCTTCTTCTTGGCTCCAGGAACCTTTGTTTGCAGGGCTGTCAAGTTTAATCCACCTCTTCCTACAGTCTGTGATATTGTCAGTTAGACACCAGACTCTTAGATACCGGACATAGTTGTATAACCTTTATTGCTTCTTCCAGGGAGGTGTGTGGCAATAGCCTTCCAGTCACTAACCTTTCCATCCTGCGCTGTATAGTACCAAACGTCAGTACATCATTCCCAATGGTATATATGTAATTACTGCTATCTCATTTATACCTTTTTTCAATACCTCTCTTCGCAATATACAATATATAAAATAATATACAACCATATTACAATAGCTAATATCAAAGATTCTATACATACAGCAATATATATTAAAACCAATATCACATACATCAGTAAATATAACTAACAATACATACCACTAACATTATTATAATATACAAAATATACAATCAACATTCTTAATTTTAGCCTATTATAATTAGATTTCAACCACATTCCTTTCAATATTTCCCAATTAGGAATTTCAAATCAAAATTTCAACCACATTCTTTTTAATATTACTACAATATTTCCTGATTAAAAAATTCAAATCAAAATTCCAACCACAAAATAAAAATGCTGACTATGCATTCCGTATTTCTGTATACAGATAAAATTAATACATATCAGATTAATACATACTACTATCAATAATATAAAATTCAATAATAATTATCTCAATAAATAGTATGGAATCAATACATATCACTAAAATAGAACATATTTAAAATACGGGCTACACTACTTCATACACTAGCAATATATTATCTTCTTACATCAACCAAATATTGCAACATCACATGGTAATTGTAGGGCCCATTGTTTTTAGCAGAATGCACCTGAAATAATGAATTAGTAAACCGAAAGGATAAATATTGACTGATAGTCTCTTATAGTAGGTAATACAAAGATTGGAGTAAGTCATCTTTGGCGTTTTCTGATCGAACACCTGCCAAACATTCTAAACCAATATTGGACTCATACTACTAGCTCCTCCGCGGCGACGATCGCAAGCCCTTACAAATTATGCCTAAGCTTATCGCAAATAGCCCTGTCACAGTATATGCGCAATACATTTTGCCGCAATCTCAATACATACGTTAGTGATGCAGGGCCAATTCGCTGTCGATTTTTAGTTTGACCAATAATTTTCACCGATACTGGCTAAACATATGCGCATATGCGTCTAAGCATGATGCAGCTGACTTCCGCCCTTTATTGAATTCCTTGCATTTCAGATTTTCGGCCATTCGGGACATTCAGGACATTCGGGACAATTGAGAACTCCATTCGTAGAAACTACCCAAGCCATTGCATTGACATAGGTTGTTTTACGTCAAGTCTTTCCTGACAATTAGCCCCCTTCTCATTCCACAATATCACCCTGTACGAGGTAACGCGACCAAAGGCTTCCGACTGGTTGAATCTCCTCCCTCCGCCTCAAATTCATTGTGTTCTTCATTTCGCTTCCAGCAGGCTTGAGCCTCCTTCCCCGCACGTTGCTTATTTTTGCCATTCCAAGGCATCATACCGGATCAACTTGATGCATCCAATGGTCTCCAGCTGAATGTTCGTTGGAAATTACAGCTACATCAATGCTTATTATAATGTAACCCACTCGGCTGCTCACAGACGAAGCAAGCGCGGACCTGAGTACGGTCAGATCTTCAAAGTGAGATTCGGCCCAAGTCTGACCACTACAAACTTTTCTTATTGACAGGGTACATGGTAATGCCTCGGGATGTGGAAAAGAAAGCCCATGACTTTTTAATTTGACGCATGCTTTTGACAACGCTTTCAAATCACAAACTTAGTATTAGAATTTGATATTAAGTACAAGACCCTTCTATTAAAAATTAAAAAATGAACAACATTAGATACAAATTTAATCATGCTAGCCCATACCTCAATCTGTGTCCCCCCCCGCCCCCCGCCACATGGCAAGAACGAATAATCATCCTGACGAGGAACACAATGCATAAGAACGTTTTCGGGATGTGATCTTCCGAATCTTATATGCAGCCTTACACATAGTATTTTATCCAGAGGTAGAGGATTGACTCAGCGGGCTTACTGTGTGGTAGGTAGTAAGGGCCACTTGCGGGGATTATCTGCCGATTTCTTGACTTCTGTACAAGATAATGTAGAATTATTGACTGATGCAGAAGCTGGCTCTTACTGTACTGGTAGCGTACTAGCTTTACCAGTTTTAAAGTGACAGATAACCCCCACCTACTTCGCGTAATTGCGCGATTTCATATCATCTAGAACATGTAGCAAAAGAGGTTATGTATAAACCCTGTGCCGTATATGCCACAACAGGCATTTCCTGACAGACATCTTTGAAATTATATTTCTGGACTGGTAAGACGATTATTTTATAGCACTTTACACGTTATGGCGCGGGGACTACGTACTGATCCGCATCCTACGATCCAGTATCCCCGTGGTAAACAGCAAGCTTCTTATCTTGCTGTGCTAAATCGGATGGCCTGGAAGTTGTAAAGGCTGATTTTCTAGCGATATATTGCATATAGCATGAGATGAGAGGTAAACAGTGCATCAATCGGTTCAGATCTAGCTTAAGATACAACATGTTTAGATAAAATACATAGATTGAAGAATATAAGTACGACTCATTAGCGTTATATCTACCGAAACTGGTTAAGTCTTATACGCCACTTCGTGCTTTGTGGGAATCAACCGCAGCCCTATCATGTAACGCGGCTTTCGATTCAGAAGCCAGACAAGACTCGGGTCCCGCTTGAAAGATCAAAGTAAGTGTTTCGTGGAAGTGGTTGTGCCATACCAATTGTTAGATTGTATATATTGTTGAATCCTGCTCAATGTCGAGGCTTTCCTTGACACCAAGCGTGCTACTGAGGAAATATCTAAAGCTATCATGAGTTCCGCAAACCCCTTCTACGTCCCTACGATTGACATACAGCCTTACCTCGTAGACCCTGAATCTATTGCTGCCGAGCAGGTAATAAATGAAGTAAGACGAGCGTGTGAATCAACTGGATTCTTTCAGATTATTGGACATGGCCTTGATGCAACCCTACAACAGAGGTTGTTTAAGGCCGCACAAGACTTTTTTCGTCTCCCGCTCGAAGAAAAGAAAAAGTTAGACTCAAAGAAAAATGTCGGATATAGAGGATATGATGTGCTAGCTAGTCAAAGCTATGAGGTAGGAGTCGAACCTGACCTTAAAGAGGTGAGCATATTCCAAATCTCAGTACCACTCGATAACTGTCTATAAAACCTCTCTTTGAAGTGGTCTTCTATTACCGTGTATTCTCTTCTTGCGTGCCCGTATCATCTAAAGAAAGAAGTAGAAATTGACTATCCTAGGGATACTACGTAGGCGCCGAGATCACACCTTCAAACCCATTGCACGGTCGATTTTACTCAGGACCAAATGTGTGGCCCTCTTCTTCTCTCATTTCCCCTCCCAAATTCCGCACGCCATGCGAAGAATACTATAACGCGATTCATGGTCTTGCTTTGAAGGTTCTCGAGCTTGTTGGTGCTACTATTATCACACAAGAACATAGCGACAAAGGTGGCAATGAGACAACCCCACACAAAGCGAGAGACATCCCTCCTGTCATTCGGGATGTGGCCTCCTCTTCTCCGTTTCCGGCGTGCCCTCTTCGTCTCTTGCATTATCCATCCGCAGCCAAAGAATGCTCAACTCAAAAACCACAATACGGAGCCTCTGCGTAAGCACATTCAGATTTTTTGTCAATTGTTTTTAACAAGTAAACTATGAATTGATTTTATTTCATTGTGTCTTCCCGCGACTTCCGTTCGTCTTAACTTGTGGGGTATATCCAAGTACCCGACCGAATGGATCATATGCTGATTTTTTAATATACTCGTCATACCTATTTTGGCTCTATCTCACTCTTGCTTCAAGATGATAACCCTGGCTTGGAGGTACTCGATGTTGAGAAGAATATCTGGATGCCAATAGATCCTAATCCCGATGCT
>JWJB01010739.1:0-19206 GCA_000812895.1 Rutstroemia sydowiana
CTTAAAAAGAGCCCATCCACCCTATCTGTTTTACCAACGCCTAGCCCTAAACTCCGCTTGCACCTGGAGCCTTCTCGTCCTTCTTCAAGCTCAGCAATAATTCCCTGAACTTCTCTTTACCAGTGCCCTTACCACCACCACCAGCACCCTTCCCACTCAAATCCACTAGCTTTGCAATACGTTCCCAGCTAGTTCCACCAGCAGATGTATCTTCTCTGTTGTTTAGAAACTCTTCGGCTTCACGACGGGTCTGTGCGACAGTCTTTGCCAAAATGGTCATGTTTCCGAAAAATCCACTGCTGCTGAAGAAGGTTGCACTGATTAGAGCCTCGCGTTTTCCCAATGCAAATATTTTCTTGATCTGGTGATTGTATCTGCCAACCTCTTGAGTTTCCCCAGCAAAAGCCTGACTTGTGCGAACATTTCCAAGTCTCTCTTCAGCAATTTTGGTCAAGGTTCCGAGATTTCTTTGGATCTTTCTACTGAGATTTCGAATCATTCTTCCGTAGAAGAAGGCGCCGATTGCGACAGGTGGAAACATCAGACACAATATACTTGTAAGTTTTAGACTGACCCACGCCATAGCTGTAAACCCTGCACCCCCACTAACGATGGCTCTTAGGCCGTCTGAGAGGTTTTGGGTTATACTCTTTCCAACAATGACCGTATCCGAACTGAGCCGAGAGATGAGATCTCCAACTCGGTTGGCATCGAAGAACTCGGCATTTTGTACATATGTTCGTCTATATAGTTGGGAACGAAGTCTAGCGACAATTCGTTCTCCTACTATTCTGAGAATGATGATACGTCCGTAGTTTGCCGCAGCACCTAAAGTCAAGACAGAAGCTAAAGCAATAAAGAATTGGGTGATGTCAAGCCCGAAAAGTTTATTGCCTTCCGAAGGGTCTTTAGTAGCCAGATCGAGAATTTTTCCAATTGAGAAGGGTATAGACATGGTGATGGCAGAAGAAGTGAGCAAGAACAAAAAGGCTAGGCCGAGCCATCGTGCTTCAGGTTTTGCAATTTTGATTAGCCTCCAGATCTCCCCGAAACCAGCTGAATTCTTATTCTTTGCGCTGCTCTGTAGTCGTGCACTTAGATTGACCTGTGCTGCCTTTGAAGCCTTTTCGCTCCGCTCGAATCCAGGCTGTTCATCAACATTGTCTTCTTCCTCTTCTTCGCGCTTCGCTCGCTCCCGTTCAATTAAGTCTTGTCGGTCCGAACCTTTCGGCGCTTCCCGCAAGCGCGAACTATAACTCAAAAATCTTATATGGGATATTGCTGACCTCCATGGCGAGGAGACATCAAAGTTTGTGTGCGGGTAATGTTGAAATGTTGGTGGTTTGGTCAATATAGAAGAACTCGGTAGACCGGAGGATTTGTTGAGTGAGGATTGATATCGTTTAGTAGTTTGGAACGGGCCCGAGGGGGTCCATCTAGTGGCTGCAGGAACTGGAGTTGTCTTTGAAAGCTGCTTAAAAGCTATATCGCAGACTGGAGTCCGCCAACCACTACCTGAAATCAAATTGCGCCGCATTGCATCCGTTAAGTTCACCGGAAAAGAATGGAATTGTATATTCTTGAAGTTGTCATTATTGCGCAAATACTTTATGACGGCGGAAAGGTAGGAGAATATGAATGGTGTGAAATAAATGAAGTATTTTGAGGTTCAAGTATTTCTCTTATTATTTTGCCTCTAATAAGCTACACCACTTCTAAGTTTTATTAAGAGTATATTTAATTTTAGTACAGAAGCAGCTTCCGTCATCGCTACAATAACCCTGGGTGACCCAGAAATTATTCATAAATAATTATCTATTAATCATCAATTTATGCAAATTACAGTAAAAATCATAAATATAAACGTGGGGCAGGTAAAGATAATCTTGGCGCTTTTGTGGTGATTGGAATGCACCCATCTTTCATCCTTTTGCGGTAGAACATTCTAGGTTATAACCTTTTCACCAAAAGCACCAACAAAAGAGTTACTAGGTGTATTTACTTCCTTTTACCTGTCAACTTACCTTCAATACAACACAATATCAAGGAATTTTACAAAGATTCTTATCATATTCAGTCAAGATGCCTTTAGATTATAGCAAATGGGTAAGACTCTCTCCCTTCTTTCTCATTGAAAGCCCCTCCCCCCACTTCAGAAGGCTGAATAGTCAAGGCTGACAAAAATCCTAATTTCAATAGGATGCACTCGAATTGAGTGACGATTCAGATGTTGAAGTTCATCCAAACGTAGATAAACGATCTTTCATTCGAGCGAAACAAAATCAGATCCATCAACAACGATATGAGCGAAAGCATAAAATCGAAACGTATAAATATGAACGCATCGTCAATGAGGGGCTTCTCAAGAGGATCAACGCACTTCTCAACGCTTTACAATCCTACAGTCAAAGTGACAGACGTCCAGATGAACTTGCTTTCCAAGCTATGATGGAATCGGTGGGCGAAGATGATTCCCCACCTCCACCGCCCGAAGGAGTTTATACTCATGAGAAAGAAGCGTCTCCAACATATACGAAGATGATGGCGGCACTCATAGATCAAGTCAAAACAAAAGTGGATGAAGATAAACCTGAGCCAGAGAAGCGCTTCGAAGCATATGTTGCAGAGGTCAAAGAACACGCAGCTAAGGTCGAAGAATTACAGAAAGAACTTGCCAGAGAGTTGATAACTTTAGAGAAGGAGGAGGGCAAGAAAATAACCAGCGAAAGCATTCATACTGGTTTTGACAGCTCCTTCGTTGCTAAGGCGGATCCAAAAGTCCCGGAACCAAAGAAGGCTGCATCTAAGAAGGAAAAGGTTCAGGCAGTTGAAGTGCTGAACCCGCATGCCCTTGCCAATCAGGATGCCTCAAAGGTGGCTGAGCAATCCTCAGGAGCCGATGCTGATATCGATGAGGACGATGATGAAGCAGAAGTAGAGGCTACAGAGCTAGGGAAAAAGTTCGCGCAAATCAAGCCAGGTGATTATCGAACTTGTCTCCAATACATAGGTTCAAATCCTACCGTTCTGGCGGAGCGGGAGACTGATGGTATATTGGTTATGGCCTTCAATGCTTCCATCGAAGGCAAGGATGACTTCTCGAGGCAATGCGTCCACCAGGCGCTTCTCCTACAATACTGCAGGGCACTTGGTAAAGATGGTGTCGGTCTCTTCTTCAAGCGTATTACTACTCCAGGACACCAGGCCCAAAAGGTATTTTTCGACGATGTCAATTCTACATTTGACAGAATCCGAACCAGAGCTAGAGAGATTGCGAAACAGAGGGTAGCTGAGGATGGAGAGGCTGGCGGAGTTGAACAAATTCAACTCCATGCTGTTGACCCCGGAACTACCATTAACATCACGATTCCACCCGTATCAAGCGAGGACGAAGAAGAGCAAAAGGCCAGAAAAATATTCGATACTTTCCCTCCAGGATTACAGAGAGCTTTGGAGAGTGGTAGTCTGGATGAGGTCAACAAAGTATTGGGTAAGATGAGTGTTTCAGAGGCCGAAGAGATCGTAGGCCAACTTAGTGAGGTAAGCGCTCCCTCGATCCGTTGTAGCGGTATGTTTTGCTAACAGATGTGAAGGGTGGCATGCTGTCTCTAGAGGAACAGATCATTGATGCAACTAGTGAGGAAGGGCAGGCTGCGCTCAAAAAGTTTGAGGAGCAGGAGAAAGAAAGAGCATTGTCTGAAAATTATGCGGATGATCCAGAGTAAGCGACTTGACTAGCAGAGATCAAAACTGGGTGTGAGAGATTGAATTGTACATATTGTGGCAACCAACTTAGCTTATTGACATCACCTTCAAAATTAATCTATGATCACGGGGAAATATATCCAGCTTTCAAGACCAATATCATTATAAACAGATCTGTGCATGCGTGCCATTCATTTTTAACGCCCCATTGACCAGAACCACCGACTAGGCAGGCCTCGAACGAAATAAACAACCATTTGTGCACAATCTTACAAGTCCTTAAAAAGAGCCCATCCACCCTATCTGTTTTACCAACGCCTAGCCCTAAACTCCGCTTGCACCTGGAGCCTTCTCGTCCTTCTTCAAGCTCAGCAATAATTCCCTGAACTTCTCTTTACCAGTGCCCTTACCACCACCACCAGCACCCTTCCCACTCAAATCCACTAGCTTTGCAATACGTTCCCAGCTAGTTCCACCAGCAGATGTATCTTCTCTGTTGTTTAGAAACTCTTCGGCTTCACGACGGGTCTGTGCGACAGTCTTCTCCTTCTTAGTGTTGTAATTCTCGTAGAAATCATCAATGTTTTGTTGGGCAGCTTTGACGGTTTCCTGCTTTCGTTCTTGCGATCGCACCTCGCGCGCTTGTAGTTGAACATCTCGTTGCTCGCGCCATTGCTTGATGACTTCGGGTTCTTCTTCGTCGGTAGCTTGTGGTTGATAGTTTGTATAGGAGCTGGTGATTTGTCCTCCTGGTGCAACAGCCTGATAGCACAATAATTAGCTTTCCTTCTTTGCTGAAGCTGAATAAATATGCAATAGTAAGATAGTAAGATAGATGTACCTCATTCCTTGAATCAATGGCAGGGTAAGAACTCTCAAACTCTATGACTTCTTCGCCCATTCCACCACCACCACCACCCAATAAATCATCATCGCCATCCTCTACATAAGCAGCATTATCGTTTCCTGTGGTAAATTGATCTGCGTCGTCGCCCAGAAGTGCCTTCTCACGACTGAGAAAATCATCTGCTCCTCCATCAAAGTTGGAATCTCCTTGTGCCCCCGTTTGAGCTGTAAACCGTGTTGTCAATAAACAGAACACAATTTCTGTACAAAGGTAAAAGATAGGGAAGGCTTACCACCGGAGTCAAAATCCTCTAAAGAAGGAAATCTATCAGCCATATTGAATATTAAATGTTGATCAATTTCACAACTCTTGATAATGAAATCACAAGTTGTCTAAGAAAGTGGCTACAGTATAATAGTATATGCGGTAACCGGTAACTATAACTGTATTGTGTAGTTATACCTAAACCTGGTACGCACCGTACCGTAAATTGTTTGATAAAGCAAGCCTAGGTGTTATTATATCAACGGAACTTACCGCACTGGGGTTTTTGGGGGAGAGACCCAGACTCGGCCAGCCAGACCCAGGACTACTGCCAAAAGCTTTCAGGTGAAAGAGAGAGCTTCGATTTTTAAATGTTCTGCTACTGTCTTGACTTGATGAATTTATCACAACCACAACCAAAATCAAAGAAAAAAGAAATTTAATATTCAACTCAATTCATATCAATTTCACAAATCAATACCGACGACATCAAATCAAGTAGAAAAGGAGACGATTTCATCAATTCAAATTCTCTTCAGAGGGAAACAAATTCTAAAGATAATATATTTTGTTTATTTACCATATTTGATCTGATTTTGGCGGGTGGTTTTGAAATTGGTTCTCGACCTCTGCTGCTTAAGTGATAAATAATTGATGGCAAATAACAAAAAGCCATTTCAATACATCTTGTAGTAAAGTCAGAAATCCAAATCGAACAGCCAAGTCATCAAGCACTTTTAGAATTGCAATCAATACGACTTCTGTTGAATTGACCTATCACCAAATCCCCATCGAATCCTGATATATATCGACGAGATGGCTTACAACGATGATGCCGTCCTTGCAAAGCTCTCTGCACTTAATGAGACACAGGAAAGTATTGTAAGTAAAAGTTCTTGGGCCGAAGGTAAATCTGCATGAACTAATGTAAAAATAGGTTACGGTTGCTCAATGGGTTATGTTCCATCGGTGAGCAAACAAACTGCATCTTCCCTCTTTTTATACTGTGTGCTAATATATCAATCTAGGAGACATGCGGATCGCACCGGACAGCTTTGGCTTCAACGATTGAAGGATTCTGGAAGCAACAAGAGATTAAATCTTATATATCTTGCAAATGGTAAAAACTACCCTCTTTCCACAATTCATTGTGCAATTATCGCCGAATCACTTTAAATACTTGGAGCATTGGCTAATAACTTTTCTTTTTCCTATTACAGAAGTCGCACAGCAATCTAAAGCTCGGAAGAAGGATGATTTTCTCATTGCATTTTCGCCTGTGATCGCGGAGGCTACATCAACTGCCTACAAGGGAGCTACAAATGATGTCCAGCAGAAATTGAAGAGGGTTGTGGAGGTTTGGCGACAAAGACAAATTTTCGAGATTCCGATCCAAGATGCAATTGAGGCAAGAATTGATGGTATGTTGCTTCCGGGATATAGGACTACGGAAGGGATGAACTAACAACTATGTAGAAGTCGATAAATCTCGCTCCTCTACCAGAAAAGTGACTGGTGGATCTCTCTTCTCCAGCTCCGGTTCCGTGCCAAGTGAACTTCAACCTCTGGTTGCTCCCCAACAAGCCGTCCATAAACTCGGTCTCTCGACGAAAACTTCTGTCAATGCTGCCGACCAAGATTATGACAAACTTACTGATCCCAACACTCCGACTCCATCTGCACCAGTCCACGCAGCCCGACTTAACGGTCTTCTTAAATCATTGGCAAATGCTGAAGGAGCCGTTGCAGAGAGCATTAAATCACGCCAATTGTTGATTGAAGGATTAGAGAAACTTCTGGAGACCAATCGCTCGGCTTTCGCAAACGAACAAAGACAACTCGAAGTTCTCTCAAACCGCCGCACCGAGATTGATACAAAGAAGAGAGAAGTCGAAGACAGTATCATGCGCGGATTCGCTAACAGCAATCCTGGTACTCCGGCAGATGGCAGTCCCGGCGTTCAGCAAAGTCCTATTACTCCCAATGCCGAACCTGATCGTCCAGAAGTCGAGCCACTCTCTCCTCCAACCTACGCCCAAGATCCCTCTCACATAGTCCCCGAATATGAACTCAACCCTCCGGCACCTCTATCGAACGGAGGAGGATATGCTCAGCAACAAATGCAAGCTTCGATGTCGCCTACTTCTGGTCTGGATTTGCTCGCAGGTGTTAGCAGTTCTTATGGAAGAAGCAATTCAATGAGCAGTATGAAAAAGAGAAAGCTGAATAGCAGTGACGACTTCCCCGAAATGGGTGGTGATGCGATGGAGGGTTTGGATGCGGATGTTGCGGAGATGTTGAAACAAGAGAGTGGAAGTGCGGGTGGTGCTGCATGAGTGTTTTTTACGATTTTCTTGATTGGGGGAACTTGGGGCTGCTTGAATGCGTTTTATGATTTTCTTCCTTGGAGGAATTGAGGCGTCGCGCACCCACGCCCAAAATATATGTTTATGAGTCAGGCAACAAGGGCATTGGGCTCAGGACGGTTGTTATAGGATATTTATACGGTATGGCATGAAATGGAATGAGACTGAACTCCCAGAATGTCATGCGGCCAGGACAAATGGGTCAAGGACGGCTATAATATTATATATGTAAGTAGGTGAGTTTATGAAAATTAGAAACTGAACCTAAAAAATTATCAAAATATACAGACACAAACTATCTTGGACTTGTGATTTTCGTTATTACACGGGTGATATAGTACGGTATGCCTTCTGCTCATGGCATAGTTATCCGTTTGAGAACGTCAGGGAGCGAAATGAGAAGAAGAGTATATATGCACAACAGGGGGGATTGGCTGGTAGTGATCCACACATACAACATTTATGGGGGGTGGTATAGCAGCAGCTTAGATTGGAGTATGAAGGGCGGACATGGAGACATTATAGATATAGGCAGTCTCGTCTTGCCCTTCAAATGCTCGCGTATATGACTGCGGGTCTGCTTTGTGGCGCTTTCTTCTGTTTCTATGATCCAGCAGTCATCGATATGTATCGAGGCAAATTTTTAAATATTGCTGTGTTGGATCCGAGGCTGTTTAGATGGAATTGACCTGAAGAATATTTGCTCTGATGCTGGGCATAGCCTTGGGACTTGTCTGTATCATGGCTAAGTAGGAAAGCATATTTCGCTGAACTTCTTTGTCTTCATTTAGACTGAGATTGCTTCTTCTTCCACTTGATGATGAGAAGGTAAGTATGGCGTTTGGAATATCAGCTTAGTAATTGATGCGACGGCTGGCGGCGGCGGGATTACTTCTTTAAAACAATGATTATGTACAATTTTGGTCATTCGATACTTCTCAATGCAATTTGAGCTACAGGAGATGAATAAAACTCACCTGGATCGATATCTGGGTTCCAGTGCATGAGGGTAAAGAAAGGTTAGCCGATTATGTATGGTAATCTCACCTGCCTTGCTTACATATTACATCGCTTACCCGCTGTTTGCCGCCGTGCTTTCCGGAAAACCTGTAGGAGGCTGTAGGCACCTAGTTCGGGTGACTTTATATATTATCCCATCGCTCATATCTAACATCTCTCGAGATCGATTCGTTTCTATTCCATATAAATCACCAAAATTTTACACGATGGGCTCAACAGCGCCAACCACCACTCCCCAGTTACCCAGTTCCTTCACACCCCCACCGGCACGTTTCCAATCAGTTATCAGTCCCGATGCTTCATCAGAGTTCCCTGCCGAACCTAACCGCTATGTAAGTTACCGAGCCTCCCAATTCTCGGTCTACTTGATATTCCAGGAAGAAAAGTTACCGAAAGAAATGAGGAAATATAATTCTCAAAGCCTAGCGACGAGCTTATAAACAAGATACTGAACCAATTTTAAAGGCTCTTTATATCCACCTCGGCTGTCCATTTGCCCACCGAACCCTCATAACCTACAAACTAAAAAAACTCGAACCACTAGTTTCCCTCAGCGTGGTATCAGTCCATCGCGACGGAACCAACGGATGGAGTTATGATGGAACCAGCGGCTCCGACCCTACAGATCCCATTGAAGGTTTCAAGAACTTCAAAGAACTGTATTCGGCAGCGGACCCTGATTACAAGGGTAGTTTCTCCGTGCCCGTCCTTTGGGACACCAAAAAGAAAACTATTGTTAGTAACGACAGTGTGGGAATTATGCGCATGCTATTCACTGCATTTGATGAGTTTCTAGCACCGGAATGGAGAGAGGTTAATAAACCTAATGGGGGATTACGTCCGGATGACTTGTTGAAGGAAATGGAGGAATTGGGTAATGAGATTCAAATGAATTATAATTGGGGAACTTATAAATGCGGGATGGCGCCGTCGCAGGAAGATTATGATAAGGCTATGAAACTTTTGTTTGGGACGCTGGATCATTTGGAAGAGAGACTTGGTAAAACTAAGTACTTGTTAGCTGATCATATCACGGAGACGGATATCCTGTAAGTTCATTTTTCTGTCATCATTTCTAGAGCAGGCGACCTTTCAAGTGGTCTAAAAGGGTTCCATGAACAGCTTAGCTTTGCGTTGTGCTAATCAATCCAAACCAGAGCATTCACAACCTCAGTTCGTTTCGATATGGCATATTACACAATCTTCCACTGTAACTGGAAGATGATCCGCCATGATTTCCCAAACATACATCGATGGTTGAGAGAGCTCTACTATGAAGTTGACGAGGAGGCAAAAGGTGCATTCAAGAGCACGACGCATTTTGAAGTTGTAAGTACCGCATTGACTGATATCTAGCGAGATGTAAAATGGGTTATACTAATCGACGTCCTCTAGTTCATGGAGGGTTACGCAATCTCTGCTATGAGAATGAAACTTATTCCTTGGGGTCCTGCGGTTCCTATAATGCCTCTTGATGCTTGAGAGGTATAATGGAAGCATGAAGGGAGCACAGATGTTGTGGATAATAATTGAATGATAAAATCAAGGACGACGTAAACATTCTCGGGGATTCTGGATATTCGGATAGAAATGAGGCTTGAGAATTACGCTTGACAGATGGCATCAAGTAGAAATCTAGGATCGAAATTTACCCCATGTGAAGCTGTAAACCGTGCTGTACAAAACTATTACAGAAATCAACTATTGGTGTAACTCCCGCGCCCACATTTCTCCCGCTCCCCCCTTTTCCATGCCCCGCCCAAGAGCTCCATTTTTCTGCTCGATTTGCAGAATTGGGATAACTCAAAGGTTATCGGCATCGCTACCTCCACGAGCTTTAAAATTTACAAAGGTTGAGAAGGATCTGTTGGAATACTAGATGGATGTTATGGATGTTATGGATGACCAAGTTAAGTGACTTCTTGGTGAGATTTGGTGTGAACTGAATTCATTCATGTCTAATGTGAATGACAAGTCTGACAGCCAGTGAGTGTTTTTTCACTTGGAAAGAGCGAGTGTTAAGATGCGTAACAGTAGTAGTTATCATAATGGTGAATCTTCTCTTGATGCTATTGTGTTCCATCCACCTCCCACCACCACATCCCTTCATACTGCCACAGATTATATGCTGGCGTCGTAATTCCCAAGCTTCTCATTCTAGCTCCACCTCTACCACAGGACCTTTGTATATGTTTTTGCCATGGAAGATATAAAATAAGATGGCGAATATACTTACCGATCCTGTCATTAATGAACTGTAGTTCATCTGCGCCGGCGTGGGATTTACCACTGTTGGGAAAAAACTAAATAGAAGAGCTATAATCAAGTATATACACCCTAATATATTAACCACACTTCCAAAAGGCTCTGGGATTTTCCAGGGTCCCCAGGTCAATTCCGAATCCGTAGTATTGGTCAAAGTCCTCCGAGCAGGTGAGTATGGTGCAATGTCGTTATGGAGTCTTCGGTACAATAGGAGACCGTTTCCGATCAAATAGGAAGTATACAGTCCATTGATGGATATAGAAACGACATCGTTGAAAGCCACGGAAGATCCCAGACCTATGAGGCTAAGTAGTATCGACACAGTGGCCGTTAAGGCAATAGATACAAGTGGCAGCGTAGTTTTAGTCTCGATCTGTATTTCGTTAACAGAGCCAGCGACACACTAGCAAGACAAGTCGAATATTAAGGGTATATATACTTTACTCAGATACCGCCATCCTGGAACCCCTCGATCGCGTGCAAATGACCATGTCATCCGAGAAGCCGTTGCTACGAAGCTGATTGTTGCAAATATGCTCATAACAGATATAATTGCCACCATGGTTAATGCTCCAGACAATGATCCAACGCCCTGTTGGAATACTGCCATGAATGGATAGCCCGTCGGTGTATGAAGAATAGTATCGATATCGTCGCCAAGACAGAATAGTACTGCAAGGAGCATACCAAATCCCAATGCACCATTGAGAGCTATACTGAATACCATGGCGCGGGGAACATTGATGGAGGGGCGGATGATCTCCTCCGACATCTGGAATTCTTTGTTAACATCAAAAGGACATTAGGAGCATCTAGATCAAATACTTACGTGTATAGCCGAATCGGCGCCTGGCAAAGTCAGTATTCTTTCTATCTAGTATATTGTTGAAGAACACCTACCCAGAAGACAAAATGCAGCCCCTAGAATACCCACAAAGAAAGAAACCCCTTGGGTCTTCCAGCCGCCCTCATTCAAGAACAAAGTAAACACTTCGGACGCATCGCCATGCGGTGCCCAGTAAACCAAAGGAACGAGGATTGCAAAAAATCCAACTGTGTGAATGATCAAGATTATCCCTTCTATTTTCGGCAAAACAACACTAACAACAGTGTTTACAACAATCGAGAACGCGATGATGGCCCAATACAGAAGAACAAGTTGCCATGGTTTGGGAATATAAGAGGAGTTGTTCATCACAAGAAGACCTTGGATAAGCGATGCGGAGAGGAAACCACCCGAAGCAACAATAGCCTGCCATCCAATCATGGTAAACCATCCTGTTTGATGCATCAGCATATAGAAACAAGCTATACTATTGACACATACCTATCATATAACTCAAGAACTTCTGAGACGATCGTGGTGCTAAAATTGACACCCAATGATATTGGCCACCAGCTGTCGGTGCCCTAGTAAATGTGAATCAGCCGTTTATCTACTGAAAGTTGCAAGATGCATACATTGAAGATAACTCGGCAATGGTACAGAATGCTGCCAACGTCCCCAGCCAAACAAACAAATATCCATATACAGAGCCAGCAGGTCCGCCGTTGGAGAAGCCTTCAACGAACAGTCTGAATGTGATTGTGAAGTTAGCTCTATGATAATGATGTAGGTGTGAATCCATGGAAAACCTTACACCAGAATTCCTTCCCATGTTATCATTACAGTACAACTGAACCCTAGCATAGACAGAAACCCAAAGTTGCGCTACTTCTGTTTAGCAGGTTGTAAATAGAATGGTTCAATTCGAGCATCGCACACCTTTAAGACCGGCTTCTTTCCTATTCTTGTTAACTCGGCATTATCACTTGCGCTGTTGTGAGACTTAGAGCCTCGGCCCGGACGAATGTCTGAACCTCCGATCGTCTTGAGTTCGACGCCGTCAATTTCTGCACCCATGGCCATTTTATTGGTGCTGGAGGCGGAAATAAAGGAATTGAAAATGGGTTCTGTGATGCCCGACGGTAGTAAAGTTCTTTGAATATATTTGGGAGCTGAGTTGCGCTTTAAAAGATCACTGTAGTCAGTGGTATTCTGCAAACCTGTTTTAAAAGGTATTGTAATGGCCCGCATGCAAGACCTCTTGCTTACGTAGCGGCCGATCGGATATAGCACCCATGTATACATACAGAATGATCTTAATTTGGAATCCCAACCGCGCCCCTTCCTACATGTTTCTATCCACCAATCATTGGCAGCTCCAATTTAAATTTGAACCGCCTTCACAATCAACCATGCGACTATTGAAGAGATTATGCACTGCTACATTGCTTGAAAATACCTGGCTTGCTATCTAGGTTTTTGAAACCCAAGCAAGAAGAAATTGTGACAGCCCACAGGTGCCTACTGCTACATCGTTCCTCAGCCACCAAAATCAATATCTCCAAAAGTTTAACTAAGGTAATCAGAGACCGGCGATACGACAGTGGGCAGGAAGGAACCCACACCTGGGTGTTGACAGACCACTCTTCAACCCGCGCCCTAACTTGGTAGTTCGAAGGTTTTAGTATATCAATGTGCAACGGGATGAAATCAGGGATGGAATTGGATGCTAACATGTGAGAGGAATTAGAAGGCTGTCAGAAATCAGAAGTCCAATTTTTGGAATTTTTTTTGAATGTGTAGAGGACATAATCTTAGGTATACCTGCCTAGATATTCTAGCTACTAGATACTACCTGCTTTCTTGCTCACTTTCAAATTCGTTTTTACTCAAACGCACCCAAACACTTTTCAATGGATACAGAAGCAAATACCACGAACTCACAGCCTTTAGTGGCCTCCTCCTCTCCACTTGACACTCCTTTTGACCATCGATCGCTACTGGATGTCATTGGATGGCTATTCGCTATAATATCTCTACTGGTTGTTCTCACTAGATGCGGTACTAGATGGGCGGTTTCACGCAGTTTCGGAGTCGATGATGGGTTCATCATCATATCCTTGGTATTGTTATATGCTGAGAGCAAACTGAATAACGATGCTGACTTCTATTGCTAGAGTCTGACAATAGGATCAGCCATATCCATTACTTATGGGGTTATGAACGGGCTCGGTCTCTTGGATTGGGAAACCGAAGGCTTCAACGAAGTGAGAAATATCCAAAAGGTAAACTTCACTAGGCAGACTTACCACCGTTTTCCCATCCATTACTAATATCTTTCCCAAAGGCCGTATACACGTTCAACATCCTCTCTATTCTGAGCCAATCCTTTTCGAAGCTGTCTGTCATTATGTTCATTCGAAGTTTGACACCGAATAAATTACATCGGCGTATTAGCACAGTTACCGCAGCAGCGACAGTTTTGTGGATAATATCAGCAACGCTTGGGTTGATATTTCAATGCAGTTCTCCCGAGTTTTGGAAGTTTCTAAACAATAAATGCATCAATCGTCTGGCTTTCTTTACCTATGTTGAAGTTGCTAGTATTGTATTAGATGCATTCCTTATAGTGCTTCCTATAATCGTGTTATGGAACCTCCAGCTTCCGATGAAGCCAAAATTGGTGATCATGGGATGCTTCATACCTAGAATATTGTAAGTCGTCCTCTTCGTGAAGCTTTCCTTGATGATTACTTATTCACAATCACTTGTAGTGTCGTTGTGGCCCTTATTGTTCAACTGGCTATCCTCTACAGCAAACAAAAGCACATCCGGTCTGATGGCGATCCGTTTGCTTTCTGGGGCTTCATCATTATCACTGAGATGATACAATGTTTAGGGATAATTTCGGCATCTGTGATATATCTCAAGCCTTTTCTCGAGAGTCTCAATACAGGCATGATTGGAAACGATGACCTCCGTCGAAGAGGAACTCAGGTCCCTTCGTCCTACCCAGAAAATTCTAAAACCAAAGGCTCAGCCTCTAGGAAGATCAAGAATGTGATCAGCAGTCTCACAGATCACACTTCGACCAAGACTACCTCTGATGCGATCGAACTGCCTGATTCAAAATTTCGTCAAGGGATTTCCTTACAGAATGATCCGATGCATATTAATCCTCGGAATGAGGTACGTATTACATCGGAGCGAATGGGATCTGAGGAGATTGATTGGGAGGCATCCAGCCAGTCTAGTGTGGCGAAAATAATTCGCCAGACGAAGACTTTTACAGCAACATCCACAAATGCGAGGCAGTAGTATTCATCAATATCTAAATCACCGTGTACATTACTACGTTTAGCTGTAGCTCTTCGATATAAACCATAATTGTGGGGAATTTGAAGCACCTCTTCTAATCTGTACTACTTGACTCTGAACCAAAAGACATTCCATCTTCAAAATCTCGAGAGCAAACCAGAATCCATGTGATCACCGATTGTTACACTACTGTCCCAACACGCCGTTCCCTATCTTTTGCCACTCCTTCGAGATAAGCGATGTAAAAAGTTAAATTTATACCTTGCATCTTTACCAATACATGCGAAGATGCGGTACCTACCCTACCAAGTACAGGTTGTTATAGTCAGAATTCCAAATACTGCCTATACAACGCTGAGCGGAGGAAAACCATTCGATCCTGCCAATTCCCATAGATCGTACCATTCGTATCATCACATATTGCTACGCTGCGCGCTGCTTCCTGGTGTTGTGGTATCTTATCGAAGATTGAACTTCGTACATGCGGGCCTATAGACCCAAATCCTACAAAGCTGCACCGATCTTTGGTATCCACATATTGACAGTGAACATTCTTCATTGTGCTGTGCCTCTAATATACATAACACCATCAAGTATCTACATACTGACACGTTGGCAATTCTTCAGTGTGATGTGCCGTTGTTATACGATGCACTGCCACCTACCTATACACTGGTAATTCTTCAAGCCTGTGTAGAGTCTCATGCCCGTTTACTTTGATTATGCACGTACATTCTGTGCAAGGGTCTGATTTGCAAGTCGAGGACTCGCTAAATGTGATATGAGATAGGTCAACCCCTGTGTTTCAAGATGTGGCGCTTACAACTACTACATCCGAAGCGCGGCCTCAAGTCCAGGTCAGCGAATATCATGCCATATCAATGCAACTAACTGTGCCTCGGTGCCTATAGAAAAAAAGCTACGATAACGGCCCTTGTATGATACTATGTGTATACAGAGGTACGAGAATACGTTAACCTGCTAAATGACTTCCCGGATCCCAATTCCTTTTCCCCCTTGTGTTTCTTTTTCTTTCCTTCACACTGGTTGCTATTCCTTCTGATTGGGCGGGCTTACGGCTTTGATTGGTGTCTTTGCTTTCTGCCTATGCTCATGCTAGCACCCGGGGCGTAGCCCGGATGTCAGCAACTGCGCGCAAGGGATGATTTGTACGAGATCTGCTGTAATAATAAATAATGGTTAAAGGTACCTGCCCGCGGCAATGGCTAGTTGTATTGATTGCGGTCAATTACTACATTCCTTGTTATCTTTCATCATAATCCTGTTTTTATAAGTGCATGGTAGCATCATTGGGTACAAGTTCAAACATTGAAGATTTTATATGCTTTTTGATTGGCTAAAATGCTACGGTTATTTGATATAAATTTATGGATAGATTATGCCCAGCGCCAATACATGGTTTGACAGGTCTGCGCCTCTTCGATGCGTTTAGACCCTGTCTTGAGTTGCACAAACATCTGTAGTATTGCAAATAGCATGATTTTGTGGTCCATTCGGCTGCTTTCGCGCGCCCTCAACCTCTTCAGAGTCCAGATTCTATTGAGGGGGCGAAAATCATGGGCCAGCATATTGATAAGGAGGTGTTCCGGACATGCCTTGCAGTGATCATGGGGCAGAAGTCAATCGAAATTATTGTACTCAACCAGTCGAATTGATAACATTCCCTCATGGCTGCAAGTTTTTTTTCGAATAGAACATGGAATTTGTAGTCCGAATTTCTATACGGAAGGTGTCAGCATTAAAATTACTCTTTAGGAATGCATTTCATAATCGATAAACAAAAAAACCCCTGGCAATGGGGACTAGAGAAAGACGCCTAGCTTTTAACCTTGATCGGTTTGATATTTACGAGTACTACATACATGGTGGAAACTTAAATAACGAAACTTCCAAGATGCAGGACTTGGCACAATCCTCGCATTCTTGAGTCCCAAATCCCCAGTGGCTCAGTCCGGCAAGGGTACCAAATCTCACCAAAACAAAATTGATGAAAGAAGAGAATTGGATTTCTGTTGGACTATTTGCTCCGCTGTTCACTTTTATTTCCTACTCGTATGCAACCTGCAATGACAGGGTTAGATCCCGAATATGCGGTTCAGACCTGTCAATCCTGCAGAATCATGTACAGATAATCTATACGGTTAAATATACAGGCATTACCCGTTATTCATGGCCTCACCGGTACAGATCGAAACTTGAAGGTCGATCAACTACCAAGTGAGGGGCTTCTTGATTTCGGTTATTGCACTGGATCCCAAGTTCGACTTTACTTTAGGATGTTGGCAAGACGCCAACACCCCTGCATATACCATTATTGTGATGTACATCAATCACATTGAGATCTCTAGTAAACCATGGGTCAATTGAAGTCGAGATTCAAACGAATGTAATTCCTTCTGGGTTGAGATTATCCCTGCCCAGCTCTCAGTTGTATCATCACCTCATATTCTATCAGCTCCTTGTTCCAACCAATCCTACGTTGATAACCAAAATCAAAAGTGCGCGACAGTCCCGAAACAACATTCCCTAAACATCTCACTTCAGACATCCAAATGGACCTCTCATATTTGCAGATGCTATCTCCGCCCAATCATGTGCAATCCGGGCCAACTATGAACTCATGGAGACAGCAATATCCCTCTTAGAAACATTGCACCCCCTCGGTGGTTCCGGTACTAGTACCGTCCTCGCAGTCCGCTATGAAACGTTAGTTCGGTATGATAAAAGTAAAACGGATAAAGAACATACCAATTTCTGGAACAGGTGCCGCAAAAACAGCGTTGCTGAAGAGAGCCAGCAAGGAAAGGATGGCAACGGATTTGAATTGCATTTTGACTGCTGCAATAAGACTTTCGAAAAGCGATTTGGTTCTTGAGACTCGAAGTGAGTTTAACTAGTTACAAAAAATCGTGTCTTTGAGGTGATAATATTGTATTGAACTACTTCGAGGTCGGTTTCTTTGTGTGTTGGTGATAACGAACTTCTATCGCCAGTGGGACTATGCCGAGCTTTATATAACGCGAAGGCTGAGTGATTTTAGAGCGCTTCTAGGAAAACCTATCATAAACATAAAATTGAGAGCCATTTTGATTTCCACTAACCTTCTTGTGGCAATAATTCAAGATTCTATGTCTGCAAACTATTTGCTCCCAAGAGGCGTCAAAGCATCCGTTAATCGTATCGTGAGTGGCTACTGTGGGCGGATAGTCCAGTCACAAGACCTTCGGTCAAGCCATTCGGATTGACAGATTGCCAATATATGGGCTTGAAAATAGATTCGCTCTGATTTGAAGGGGTTGTCAATTCGACATGGGTGCGGGAGAAGCTCTTGGAGCTCACAACCATCCCCCAATTTTTTTTCAATTCCTCTTAGTTCCGACTTCTCAGTCTTTCTTTTCTGCCAAACCTTCTTCCCTTCGAACAAAAATGGACAATTCCAAGTTGCTGCTCAAAGAAGCCACAGAATCCGACTCCGAGTCAGAGGTTTCCCTCCAAGCATATGGCCACACCAAAAGATCCAGCAAAAGAAACTCCCTTGCAAGATATACAAACCATCACAACAACTTTTGGGTTCTATGCCTCACGAGTATTCTTATCACTTACATTTTGGTATCTATAACCATCATACTCATTCTATTAATCCGAGGGATTGATATCTCCAAACCCCGCAAGGCCGAGCTTCCATATTGTAAGTTTTCCTTTATGATTTAGGGGGAATTGATACTAAACGCCAGAAGCACCAGCGAAGGATGTCGTTAGCTACGCTGTCCAGAAAAGCGCCGTTGTGGACAATCTGGTGGACTCGATCTTCGCCGGTGAACCGTCGAATGAAACTTCGCACAAGGCGTGGATGGATCTAGTTTATCGTAAATTGTCATCACCACATTTGCATTCACGCTTATTTACTAACGCTTTTACCAAACCAGCAACCCTGATTCGTTTAACGTACGACGAAATGATTCTCGCGGAGGAAAGTCCAGAAGAATCGGTCGAGGTAAATGGCGGCGGTTATATGGGAGCACTTGGAGTTTACCACGAATTGCATTGCTTGGTAAGTTGGCAGATGTATACTATTAAGTGTAGTGAGGTCGTGCTGATTGTGTTTAGCGACGCCTGAAGTTCCATATATACAAAACCGGTATGCCATCTACGTACGAAATGGACCATCTTGGTGAGTGAAGTAATTCATCCTTATTGAAAATCAAGCTAACGTTTCACGGACCATTGTATTGAAGTAATCAGACATTCACTTATGTGTGCAGGAAATACGGCTCTTTACACCTTTCAATGGAGGGGCAGTGAAACGAAGCCTAGGACGAAAACAAACTCTGAACGTGTGTGTGTGGATTTCGCAGCGATAGAAGCTTGGTCAAAAGAAAGGTTGATAGGCTTTTCACCTTTGCTTGTGAGACCGGGATTAGGAGATGAGAACTAAATTTGTTTGGAAATGTAATTTGTACCTGCACCTTGCAGTTTGAGTGTACGTAATTTCAAATACTAGAAGGATGAAAATCCTCATGTAGTACAAGAAGAGTATAGTGAAGTGACTGGTTCAAATGGCCAATGACGATACA
>JWJB01010740.1:0-10905 GCA_000812895.1 Rutstroemia sydowiana
ATATACGATTTCGGAGATCGAAAGCGGAAGTTGTATTCATTGTCGCTATTTAAAACTAACTAGGTAAATTTTTATCTAAGAATAGTATGTTTTAAGTTACTCTAATATATAATTCATTATTACTACGTACAGTATTGATTATTTACTTCTTATGAAATTATTACAATCCAAATAGAGATTCCCTGAGGGATATATTTTCTTCAAATATAGATTGATTTACTGGTAGATTGATAAATTTGAGACTCAAGGGGTTTCATTTGAAACAGCACTTCCTTGTCATTCCTTGTCAGATTAGTGCTCGGTAAGGACTAGAACCCCTCGATATATCCTCTCAACTATCAATTTAACCAATCACTTTCTTTCCTCTAGTTTCAATGTCCGTAAAAGTGTATAAGGAGGTATTCGTACAATATGTTAACCGCTTGTTATTGTTAGAGTTTGTGTTCCAGTTTTCTTCGGAATCCATCCCAAGAAGAGTTTTTAACTACCGCTATTTCCAAACTAGGTTGTCAATGTGCCCAGTGCCCAGTGCCCACTGTCCACTGCCCAGATCCGTAGTTTAGGGAACACACGCGCAATTATTCCATTCCAATCTTTGCCCCCCTCCAGCGTAGCATGCCTGTCGTCACGCCTTCTCAATCCATCTTCTTCACATACAATCATCGTTAACCAATGTTTGTTGTGTCGGCGTTCACGATGAGCTTGCAACAATAGTTAGAGCATGATGTTATCTTATAGTTTTCGTTTCTTGAACATACACCCCATTGACTGGGTTTTAACATCATAATTAATATACATAGGTGTTGTGTCGCGATGGCTACCTCAGATGCAGTTCAGACATTGTTTTCTGCATTTTCATTGTTAGTATAAAACTCTGAATAACCTTGTATGCTTCCAATTTAACAATTTAACAGTGGAATTCTTCTATCAACGGCGGCAGGCGCGTTACTTTTGTTTTCTGCAGGACATGGCACGAGTATATTTAAGGACGGCCGGAGGCTGGCCCTCACGCTGTTCTTATTGTTTTCCGCTCTATGGACCATAATCGATTTCTTAAACCTCTTAATACCGACATCGAGTGAAGGAACTTGTCAGATTGGGTTGATAATTACGACGGCGTTGGATCAATTGGCAAGGGTGGCGGCTGAACAGTTCATAGTGTGGAGCATTACACATGGGACCAAGACGACCGTCGTTCAAATAATTTTACAAATCATTCTGGTCATCCGGCTCGTCGCCGGTGGAGTCTTCGTGGGCATTACACGTCCGGATTTTGCGCCGACATGCGTTGCTCGTACTTCGATTTTCCCACTTGCTATTGTGGTTCTGGCTCTAGATGCCGTTATAATTTTGGTGCTCCTCGGCCAGGTCAACTCATCAAGAATGGCCGGGGATCGTCGTGAAGACCGTAAATCACAAAGCCGTGCTTTGCTGTTCGTCGTTGCGGGCTTCGCGGTTTGGACAGCAGTATGTTTTGAGGGGAACCCAGCCCCCCAATCTTAGATAATCTCTAACGTGTTACTTAGACCAGCATACCAATGATTCTTGGAATCACAACTCTCACTCTGATGCTCAAGACTTTGTTGCCTGCAATCGGGCTACTAATCCTTATTGGTAAGTAAATAATAGTTACAACTTGAAACGCAACAACTGACCATATAGGTATTGTCACTATATTCAATAGAACTTTGATTCTACAGAATGGCAGGGACCCTAGGACTGCAGATGCACGATCACCCTTCGCCAGCCCTGGATCTCAGCCGCGGGAATTCACGCAAAACGATGTCAGGCCTGATGGATTGATGAAATCGAAGCAAAAATCAGTTCGAGGTGTTGCCATTTCGGCCCCAACAATGAGTGATACGGATTCTTCCAACAATGCTTTCGGTAAAATACCGACAATGGATCTTGCAACAGCCGTTTCAATCGACCGCCAACGAAGAGCTGCGGCCGGGAAGAAATCACCATTCAGTGCCCCTCGGTCTGTTCCCTTGCGACCAACAGCGTCTTCGGAAGTTTTGAAGAAGAAAGATGCTGGAATTTTGACGAAGCAAACCCAAGAACAGGAAAAATTGAAGAATCCTACTGTGGGGCTTTCAACATCTACCTCTATTTCTCCTAGACTGGAAGAGATGCGACGTAGATCACCACGAGTCATGCCCGGAAGCAAGGCATCTGATGATATTAATTTCAGGCCTACCGCAGGTTTACCATTGAATCCCAAAACCGGGCACGAAATAACGCCCCCCAAGACCGCCGTTCCTCAACAACAGACCGTTATGCTCATGAATGATATCATTTACGATGATCCCGAAATGGTGCAGGCTATCATTAGCAATAAAACACCTAAAATATACCAGTCAGTCTTTGAGGCGTTCGACAAGTCCCCTCGCATGTCATATGATACAGGCCTAAAGTCATCACGCTCAGTAATACACCGACCGCGTCCGATACCAAGGCACAAGAGCCGTGGCATGTTCAAAAGCTCACAATCACTCCTGCACCAGCGGAGCAAGTCGGTGTCCTCGATTTACAGCCGAAGCTCTCTTTTCCCATCCTATCCTGGAAGCCCGACCGAGCTGCCACCGCTTCCTGAACCTTCTGCACTATATACCTCCGCCAAATTGGGAAAAATATTACCAAATGAGACCAAAAGTATGACTTTCGACGAGAAAATTCAATTCATGTTCCCAGCTCCGCCAAAACAGGCAATCAAGCGTCGATCTTCTGTACCTTCTCTGAGGGACTTGTCGGACCTGTCTAAGTTATATGGCAGTGATACCCCAGCTAAAGCTCAAGTCGATCAAAAATCGCAAGCTTTCACAAACCCAAAACCGTCACCGATGGTAGATATAAGTAGTGCACAACAGGCGACTAACAGAGAAGTGGAGGAATCGAAGCATGAGACATATCAATCCGATAGCACACTAGTGCAAAGCTACGATTCTGCACGCACAAGCATTCTTGAAGCTGCATTGCCGGATACGCCAACTTTGGGCAATCAACAGGACAAACGTGAATCGATCGCATCAGAAGCGTATACAGATCTGGTAACTCCAACAAGTTATTCCGAAGCCTATGCGTTTACAATGGAAGATGAAACGTTCCAAAGCCCACTGGGAGTTGAAGGCAACGATGATGAGACTGACGACAGTGAAATGATCCTTTTTATGATGGACCCTGTAGAACATCGAAAATCGGTATTAGAATCGTCGACAGAGAAAAGGCAATCACATGCCTCTGATTTAGCATCCCCAAAAACGTGGCATCGTCGTATAGGGGACGAACTCCCAACCTTCTCCGGCCGTAAGTCAATCCATGAGTCGCGGAGAACATCGCCTCCGACGCCCTTGCAACTTATGACACGACGCGGCATGAGTTCGCCCATAATTGTTCGCAACTCTCAACCTTCACCTGTATTAGATTCACCAGCAAAAGTAATACAGGAAATACAGGTACAATTGAGCCGTTTCGAGGAGCCCGATCAGGAGTCAATAGGGGAAATACTTCGTCAGATGCCAGATTCCGTTGATGATCTTGGCGGTCTTATCAAAGATGACGGAATGGAACGTCTGAGGTTACTTGAAAACCTCGAAAAAGAAATGGGACAGCAGGAGACTGAGTGGCATCAAATGCAGGATAATTTACGACGGGATTCTATGTCATCGCTCGCGTCTCCACCATCCATGGAATCGCTTCTCAGTCCACAGGGGACAAAATATGGGTTCCTAAAGGATTCTCCTCAATTCCAATCACAATTTCACCCACGCACAGTTGCGCGACGTACTCGCATTAGGGACAGTCTGAATGCCATCAAGAAACAGAGTGACTCGATGCTCGAAGAGGGTCCAGCAAAAACCCCCGTTAGTGCATGGCAGCAACGCCTTGAAATTGCCCAGATGACATACGAGGAAGAAAATGCTTTGGCGGATTCTCAACGGCGCAGACCAAGCATCAACTTCTTGTCTGCAGCGATAACCTCAAAAGCCAGCATAGAGAGCTTTACACCTCCGGAAAACGAGCCAAAGCAAGAATTGGAGGTTGCTAAATTAGACAGCCCAGTAGTTTCCCAAGAGCAAATACGGCAACTTTGGCAGCCAGATAATTCGTCGTCGGTAGTAGGCACAAGCAAGCTTTGGAATCCAATATCTACTTCTGAGCAGAAGAACCTTGTTTTATCTGAACCTCCTGCGAAGGATCTTCGACCCAATTCACGACGCAACAATGAAGAACTACAGCTTAGCAGTCTTAATTTATGGTCCAAATCGCAAGATGAATCTGACGACATCACGGAAAGTACTATGTGGGTATCTGAATCTGAGCTGTCAAGACCGTCTAGCGTAAAGGTTCGCCCTGTGACTCAAAAGCCACAGAGGCGGTTGAGGCGGATTACAGCTTTAGCGGACATTGGTATGTAACCCCCTTTGAGTCGGAATGTAAACCCACCCACTAATACCGAATAGTTGAAAATCCCGAGCCTCTTCCAGACAAGCGAGAAACATTGGGGATATTTCAATTCCCATGGGGCGAACGATCCGACATGGCAATTCCCGAATCTGCTCGAATAACACGACCTCCTTCGCGTATGTCTGGGTCTTTCTTGAATCCATCGTTAGATGCCAGGTCTCGTCAATTAGAACCCGAAATAGGAGGCGGGAACTCGTCTTTCTTTGACGAATACGATGAAGAAGATGAACTTGACAACGAAGCCAACTCTGATAGTGATGATGAGTTCGATGAGACTACTCTGTGGGAGATTGCGACCCTTCTTCAAAATACCAATATCCCTTCCAAGAACAGTCTACTACCACCACCACCAATGCCAGCTTCTAAAGAAGTCGTTGATGATTACGAAGAAGAAACAAGTTCTGGATCTTATTTCGATTCGGAATACGAAGATGACTCGAGAAGGGAATCTCTTTACGATGAACAAGCTTCGAGCTCGTTCTTCGAATTAGACGACGAGGATGAAGATGAGAACGACGATACTGACGAAGATTTCGACGAAACCATTATTGAAGAAGTAGATGGCGTTATCAATGAGTCTGGCTTAGATATTGAGTCTGGCTTAGATATCGAGTCTGATTCAGACTCCCATGATGACTTGGTCTTCGTCATCGAGCCAGCATCCCCCTTCATTGAAGTCTCTGGAGATTCTCAACCAACAGAAACTCAACGTAGCTCCGATATGCTTGTTCCTAATTTCATCACAAGCATCCCGGAACCCTATGCGCAAGGTGATCACGTACTTCAATCCAAGGTATTACGTCCCGTTGCAAGTGCTGCAGATTGGGATATAGCGTTAGGCAAAGCCATTTCACAGAGTAGACCACGGCTACAGCGTCCCATCGCAGGTGCTGCAGAATGGAATATGGCGCTAGGAAAAGCCATTTCGCAGAGCAGACCAAGAACTCAACGCCCCATCGCAAGTGCTGCAGACTGGGATATGGCGCTAGGAAAGGCCATTTCACAGAGCAGACCAAAAATTCAACGTCCGCTAACATTTTCTTTCATGTGGAAAGATGCGCTTAAGGAGGCCATCGCCGCTGGAACTCCAAAGCCAACTGAATTTGTGGAAGTGAAAGCTTTGATCGTACAACCCGAAACGATCGCAGTCGATGATGAAGCTTCGGACTCGGAGAGCGATATCAGTTCAGCGCAAGGCTATGACTCCGCAATTCTTCATCCAGTATTCTTCACCGAAAATATGGTTTCAATTGCACGAGAAACCCACCCTGCAGCTATGGGACATGTCTGGGATTTAAGATTTGATGCCGCTATTCTTCATCCGGTCTTCTTTGCCAATGAACTGATCTCGACTACCTTGGATGTTCATCCTGCATGCATCGGTCATGTCTCTATATCTACCCCTGAGCTTGCCGAGGAAGCTAAATTATGGGTACATCAGTCGCTATCTTCTGCTTCTCCTCCCACCCAACTGTGGAGCAAATCTATAGAGCCAGCAAACGTCCAAGCAAAATTTGAACATTTGACGTTCGAACATACGCGACGTTCCGAGAAGTCGTCAAATTTGAAGCTAGCAGACCTTCAATCTTTTGAGCTTTGGCACAACTATCCCGTCGTTAAAACTCCAAGGGATTGGCTCCGTAGTTCCAGCCAATCACGTACTGGCATCTTCCCCCTATTTAGAAAAGCCAGCCTGCCTCGCTCAAACAGGGAGTCTATGTGGAGACCCTCTTCATTTTGGGGACCCAATTCGATCCCGGATTCCACACCGGATCGGTTTGCTAATGTAAAGTACGAGCCCGCTAAAAGATTTCCCACCCCTCCTCGCCTTTCGGTTCTTCCACGCTTGGATTCTACGGAGCTTTACAAGGTGGCTACTGAGGAAAAATATGAGGTTAATTGGCTTCGTGCTTCAGCCATAGCACCCACGTCAATTGAAGCACTCACTTCAGTTGAAACATCCACTTCAGTTGAAGCGCACATCTCAAAAAGTCCAATGATGTGGAAGCAAGTGGTGGCTACTATTCCCGATCTCAAAGATTCCTTAATGTGGATTCCAGAATCGGCATCTGTTCCAGATCGTTTTGCCAACTCGAGACTTGAACCCACCAAGAGACCTTCTACCGCTCGTCTTTCCATTCTTCCAAGTTTACAGTCCACACACCTTTACAGAGTAGTGAACGAGAAGAAGGTCGAAGTCAATTGGTTACAAGCATCCAAGACAGCCACTTCCGCTAAATCTCCCATGATGTGGGCAGCTTCAGTGTCTACTCCAGATCGTTTTGCCAGCTTAATGCTTGAACCAATAAAGAGAGCATCCACCACTCGTCTTTCGATTCTCCCACGTCTACAGTCTACACATCTTTACAAGGTAGTGAGCGATAAGAAGGCTGAAGTCAATTGGTTACAGGCATCTTCCAAGGCAGTTACTCCACCTAGAGCTCCTATGATGTGGGCACCTTCGGCATCAGATCTGTTCGATAACGTGAAGGTTACGAGATCAAATATGATGTGGGCGGCTTCGGCGCCTATGCCTGATCTATTTGACAACATAAAGGCTGAGAATGTTAGAAGAGCCATCATTCGCCCTGCTTACCTTCCGCAATTACAATCCACAGAGTTGTACAAGGTGGCAAATAAAAAGAAGACTGAAATTGACTGGCTACAAGCATCAAATGTAGTTCTTCAATCACCCAAATCTCCCTTGATGTGGGCCGCTTCCATGTCAAAGCCTGATCTATTCGAAAATATAAAGGTTGAGCATGTGAGAAGAGTTACCATACGCCCTGCTTCTCTTCCACGTCTACATTCTACAGAGCTTTATAAGGTGGCAAACGAAGAGAAGACTGAAATTAATTGGCTGCAAGCATCAAGTGTAATTCCTCAACCACCGAAAGCTTCTATGATGTGGGCAGCATCAAGTGTTGTTCCTCAACCACCGAATGCTTCTATGATGTGGGCAGCTTCGGCAGTGTCAAAGCCTGATATATTCGATAACATGAAGGTTGAACATATCAGGAGAGCCCCAGCTCCCCCTGCTGCTCTCGCGCGCTTGCAATCTACAGATCTGTATAAGGTGATGGTTGACAAAAAGATTGAGATCAATTGGCTACAGGTATCAAGCGTAGTTCCGCAACCCAAATCCCCTATGATGTGGGCTGCTTCAGCATCCAAACCTGATTTGTTTGATAACATGAAGGTTGAACATGTCAGGAAAATTTCTGTTCGACCCGCCGCTCTTGCGCGTCTACAATCTACAGAGCTTTTCCAAGCGATAAACAAGGAAAAGGTGGAGGTTGATTGGTTACGGGCTTCGATCGTGCCGTCCCAAAATGCAACCGAGGAGCTAGCTTCGCAAGAATTGAATATCGAAGAGACGATGATTAACGACTTCCTTGCCGAGCTTTCAACAGAAGTTCAAAGCGACAATGAGGAAACGGAGTTCGAAGACTCGGACACCGAAGAATCGAACAACAGAGAGTTCGTTGAGGAGTCAGATGGCGAAGACTCAATAGAAACACAAATTGCCGCCCTGGAGCTAGACTTTGAAGAGTTGAGTAACAAGAGATTTAACGAGGAGTTGAACATCCCAGAGCTCGACAGCGAATATGACTCAAGCGAGGAGTCGGACGATGAAGGTTCGACGGAAACTCAGATCGCCGCATTGGAGCAAGCTTTTGAAGAGCTGAGTTCGAAAAGGTTGACCAGTGAAGAACTAATTATTGATGGATTGGATTCGGAGGTCTCAGATCTTCAAGTTATTACTACCGGACAGAAGTCGGTACCTGCGCAAACATGGACACCGAAAGCAACACAAGTGATGCAGCCCATCGAAAGCACTATGTGGATGCCATCCACTGCCGAGCCAAAATTTGAAGCATCAATGTTTTCCAATTTCCACGTTGAACCTATTGCGCGAAAAAACAGAGAGGATGTTCAGGTTAAAGAGATAGAAAGCAAAGAGCTTTGGTCGTTGGAAAAGAATGTTCCTGCGAGTCCCAAAAGTTGGTTGTTGTAGACGGTGATACTGTTCTTGTAGAAATTAAGGAGTGTTTGTATGATATAGGTTTTCATGGACATGTATAGGTTTTATTTGTAAGAGAAGCATTTGCTTGCTCTGTATATGCTGGGTGCTTAAATCCCGAGCATGAGGGGAATAGAAGAGAATGATACCCCGTCAAATAAGTAGATAGTTGAAGACAACTAAGATTTTTGATGATCTGTTTCCGAGATGTCGTATCAATTGTATATCATCACATTTGATCTCTGTGTTGCCTCTTCCGATATATTTTGTGTAATGCATATTTATACTTACAATCATCGAAACTTCCAACATCCACGTAGATTATATGGGAAGTATTTGAGATATCATTGGGCTGTGGCTGAATCTGTCTTCAAAACAAGCGGGGGCGATGCTTGATCTTGACATGTAGAACAGTTTACCGCCCATATAAACACCATTATCAAATGAAGACTCGCATATATTCTACTGGGCATATTAGTTCTATTTGAATTATAAAATAAGATAAGAACAATGAAATAGATCCTATTTGTTTAGTCGAATTTGGACAATAAACTTTGTATATTATAAAATTCTAAAGCTCGCTTTCACAAGATTCGATTCATTGAATAGAGATTAAAGATTGAAATTTATAATCAAAAACACAAATTTATGGTAACAATAAGATGTTCACTTGGCAATGCCACTTGGGCGGCGGATTCTTTTATGTATTCTCATTTTTAAGCAATATATGAACTCTCATGCTTCAGGCTAATCCATAAGTCACCTTCGCTTCATTATAAGATCTCTCTGTTCTACTGCGAAGGCCAAGATAATTATAAAAAGCTCGTAGTGCATAAACATTGAAATTGAATGTTTTATTCCACTCCAATATGTCCTCTACTTGTCCGGCCTATGGAAATCCAAAAAAAAAATCCCCAGCGCAAAACAATCAATCGCCCGTCCGATCATCTCAAAGCATCTATAGACTTTTCTCTAAGAGCACTAATTCCTTAAATTCATCTTTCCACTTTGCCGCCTCATTCTCCGTCGGGCGTGGCAGTGGTGCGCGTCCAAATCCTCCGTAGCCAAGCCAAGCCTGCATTCCCGCCTTGGTGCTGACAATCCCACCCTGAATAGCAGCCCAATCGCCTCTCGCTACAATTTCCTGTAATCTCTGCGCCTCGCTAATCTTGCCTTCGCCGTACAACCGCATCACCTCAATGCATGACTTTGGCGCAACATTGGCAAGCCCGGCAAGTATCCCATGCCCACCGCCAATGAGACTCTGGAGCATAAAATCAGCAGAACCGCCTAGCACGAGAAATGAAGGCGTGGAAGAAGAAGTGTCAATTTGTGGTTTTTGAGTTTTTGTTGCTGCTACAATGCGATTGAGCTTGCCAGTATTACCACAAGTAAGCTTGACGCCGACAATATTGGGATGCAGCGATAGTTTAATTATGGTGTCTGAGGAGAGATCCATGCCAGAAACAGCTCCCGGATAATTGTAGATTATTATGGGGATTGGAGATTGATCTGCGACTGCATGGAAAAATTGTATGACTGATGCGGTGGATGGAGAAAACAAAGGCGCATAATAAGAAGGAGGTAAAACAAGAGCATAGTCGCCTCCGGCAGAATAAGCTTCTGATGTATATTGTATTGTTTCCCTGATAGACTGTGCCCCACAGCCGACAATAATTGGAAGATGTGCGTAGCCAGCTGAATTGAGCGCCGTACGCGTGGTGCTTGTGACACATGCCCGTTCTGTGTGGGTAAGGTGAACTGCTTCGCCGTTTGAACCTTGGGTGGTAAGACCGGTGACACCAGCCTTAGCTAACCGGATTGCATGATTTGAAATTGTGGCTATGTCGAGATCTTCAGTTTCTGGATCAAAAAAGCATACTGTTGGGACATAAACTCCAGGCACAAGTGGTCGCATCATGTTGTCCTCGACTTCTATCGAGGTACTACTATAGGACGAGCTGTATGATAATTCGTTTGTTTGGGACTTCGAATATGGACTGAGGTTATCGCTTCGGTGCCGTAAAGATGAACCAGTTGACGAATTGTAGTCGGAAGGGATGGTGTTAAATCCTTGTGTAAAGCTTCCGGGAGGGGAAGGTGCGTTATTATGTGGTGGCATGGTGAATTGAAAGCAGGTGTGAGATCAAAGTGCAGAATTTTGCACCTATAGAGATTGGATGGAATGGAATGGGAGAAGATGATTAGTGATAGTGTAGTGATAGGGATAAGTTTGTGGAAGCAATCAAAGAATATATTGATTAAAGTGCCAGTTTCCAGACCGAGTAGAAGAATTGAATTGGGGGGCCTTTAAATTTAAAGTGGTGGGATGAAACAACTATTGGAAATTGCTTGCTTAAATAAAGAAAAATCTAGGAACCAGTTCCTGGTGGCGTATACATCGGAGGGGGTGC
>JWJB01010741.1:0-20049 GCA_000812895.1 Rutstroemia sydowiana
TCGTACAGTAACCATAGAATCATGGTTCAATGGTTGTCCATCCTGCTGAACTTTATCCGCAGCCTGAACGTTATCCAATGTGGACTCCATTCTAGCTTTGGTATAAAAAGAAAGAGCGTCGTTGCGAACCGTTATGGAAAAAAAAGGTCAGAATGACAATTAAGGCACCCCAACCCCGTTCAAAAATTTTGAATTTACTCCCTAACAGAACTAAGAGGAGATGGTTCGCCTCTACTATGCCGTCACAAACGGCTTTCCTTACCAGGTAGACAATTCGATTTCAAACAGTTAACGACTGTTTGGCGCAAAGTTTACAAGGGATTTTCGATGTTGGTTGGTTACAAGATTCTGACCAGTCGTTTTGGAAGCTTCAAGCTGTCACAGTCTCCGTGGTTTGTAGAAGGAGGGATCCCTAATCGAGTTGACGCGTGCACGGAGATCAGTTGTTTCAAGGAACGTGGGCAGAAATGCAATGCTGAAAAGCCGTCGGTATATGCACACAATCAAGCAATTAATTCAATCAATCGCGAAGAGAATGTCGTGAATTGTCGTGAAAATGTTTACAGATTGCGATATTCGAAATTCGAGAAGGCACTGGGGTAAAATGGGCGAGGGTCAAAAAATAAGTGAGTGGTGACAACAAGTGCGACAAGTTGGACAAGTTGGACAAATTCTGGATCGATGCAGTTGGAGATCTAAACCAACATGACATGAAAAAGAGAGTGGACGTGGACAATTATGAATTTGAATTTTTCAAGTACATGGTTTGTCTGGTATGTACTGGTATGTATGTATACCCCAACAACTCTCCACCACATTCCCCATTCCTTTTTCAACAACACACCACTTCCAACCAACCATCCAACACCCGAACCACATAATCGCAAAATCTCAACTGCAAGAAGTGAAGGAAGCAAAGCTTCTGATATAAATCTAAAGCGCGGCGGGGAGATGAACATAATTAGGAAAAGGACAAGTACAGGTGAAAGTTCATACAGACTCCCCCCACTAGCAGAAAATGTTCGCAAGACGAAGCATAATGTGAATGCAGGGAGAGACTGACTGTACGATTAATAAACCAGCAAAGATTGTTTACGCTCAATACCGGAAATGTACAATTACTTACCACAAAATAAAAGAACAAGGTAGTCACGACAGCAGCAAGATTCATAAGGACATGATGAATATAATGTGTTCTAGACCTGACTACATACACGCAGTACAGCAAGTGGTACAGGGACGCGAATAATCCTGCCACACTCACCCCACCCACTCCAGCGTACCCATCCAAGCACACCATGACTATAGACGCATAAGCCTGGAAAGATCCATATTCGAATACAGTCAAAATCATTGTGTGCATCAGACCACACATACATTCAATTCACACCACTAGCAAGGAAGCAAAAACACCAGACCAGAGTCCGAAAAAAATCTCCCATCATTCTCATTTATTTTCATTTCCCATCCCATTTTCCCCAAAACTCATCTCATCACACACTCCACTTTTTCGACTGCCATTCTTCCCATTCGAGACTGTCGTGCAAGCACAAACATGATTTTCACATACACAAACAACCTGTCCAGCAAGCCCCGCCCATCCTCCCCCAACTCACAATAGCCACCAGTCTAACCATCTAACCCAAGTTCCACATGCCAGTCCCAATTAAATATATAAGAGAAGCAAACAAAAAGAGTAAGCACACGCACTCTTGGGTATTTAGCTTAAAAACGTCATCGTCATCGAAGAAGAAAAAATAATAAAGCGCAAACAAACAAAACTTAGCAAAAGGAAAAGAGCCAGATCATTTCCCGCCATTTTTAGTCAATCAACTTTGTTCTTCATCCATCAACCCATTCCCAAAGATAAATTCCCGACATGAACCTCACCAAACATAACCAGTCTCTTGTCCATCAACCCGTTCCAGATCCTCACTTTGCAACTTCCCCACCTGGATTGGCAGATTTCTTTCCCCATCCCCAGAATCCGCCACCGGTAGCCGGAGCAGTTGCTGGAGTTGTAGCAGGTGGTTGAGTCTCGATCTTAGGTATTGTTGTTGCGGCACGCTGGAGGTTTGGAGCGGACTTGGGGTCCAAAGATGTCGTCAGCGATTCGCTATTCTGCATGGCCAACATTTTCTTGAGCGTCTCCAATTTGGATTTTGCCTCTTCCGCTTCTTGCTTTGCAATTGCCTCCGCAGTCTTTGCTTGGACAAGTTCGAGAACAAGCGCATCGGCATCGATATCTGATTTGCTCGGAGGTTGGTCGTTCTCTTTGTTCCTGGGCGCTGGAGAGATAAGGCTTGAAGTTCGCTTACTGAAATTCGAGGCCACAGATCTTTGGGAATTCGAGCGAACAAGCTTCAACTCCCGCAGACCGGTTGTAGATGCGCCTTTAGGCATCCACTCATTATCGGCATCTCTGCTCCCATCTGGAGTAGAAGTTGCACTCTTCCTCGCTCGCAAATCGTGCAATTGTTTCTCAAGCCGCTGTTTGTCTTGATGGGATCTTCGAACATGAGCTTGCGTGTCTTTAATCTGGTCTCGCAGATTGCTAATTTCTTGGTCTTGGTCAGCAATTCGTCTGTTGAACTCCGCTGCCCTAGATGCTTCTGTTATTAACTGTTCTTTTGATCGGTTCAGTTCTTCCCGCAATTGTGATTTTGTGAGTAACGTTGAAGATCTGCGTTGGTCAATCGGACGTGAGAAGCGACCCTCAATATCGGTAATTAGGATAGTAATCTCGGAGGTAAATATGGGTACTGTAGGTACTGTACTAGTTGTGGGATCTCCTGCTTTGTTCGTTTCGTCAGGCTTGTCGTTGTCTACTTTAGGTTCGTCGTCTGTATCCTCCTCCATTACCACTTCTAAAGGCTTCAATGTTTCCACGCTAGCATCACTCTCAGAGCCTTCAGCTGTCTCTGCACCAGTCTGCTTTCTTAAACCATCAAGCAATGATCGCACAACGGTCCGATCTTCTTCGCGCTCCTCTCTCTCCCGCTGCAACTGCGTCGCAAGTAGAGCATGGTTGCGTTGCATCTCACTGAGTGCCATCAGTAAATCTTCAATCTGACTGTGCAGATCTTTGTCCTTGTTGACGGATGTCTTTGGTGCGATACTAGCAAAAGATTGACCGCGAGTAGATAAGCCATCTATATTTGAAGAATCTCGGGATATACTGGTAGCATCCGTCGAAGAGCTAAGCATACTGTCCGAGCTTCCACCCTCCATCGAATTCAATGTCGAAGCAAGACTCTGCTTTGAAGGTGATCTTCGGAGGAAACTGACAGGTCGTGATGGGGCGCTAAGCCCTGGGCTAAGGTTTGTTGATTTGGTTGAAGAATTTGAACCTGCCCATAGTCGCCCGAGGAATCGTGAGGCTGCTGACCCTACATCGGACGGTATAGCGGTATCCACAATCTGAGACTCCCTATAACTCGCTTCTAAATTCTGAAGGCTTTCATGTGTGACAACCCCTGTCAGACTAACAAAATCATTGACAAATTCATCCGCGTTGTAATGGTAGACATCCCAGAGACCTCTAGAAAGTAGTAACTGCATAACATCTTCGAATTCCGTACAAGACAAAATTTTTGTTTCGTTTTTTCTCATCAACGAAAGCGCAACCCGCATGATGGTCTCCGAAGCACCTTCAGCAAATATAACATCGTAAATTCGGAAAAGCATGGGCAGAGGACAGGTCACTGCAAAGAAAGATAGAAACCATTGCGATACATATGCAGGTTCAACTTGTAGAACATCAAGATGATTTGATAAGGCTGGAAGATGTTGTTTTAGCAATTCGCGAAATTGATGGATTCGAACATGGAGACCAGAGAGATCGGGAAGAAAGCAATTTCGTAGATCGTAGTGCTCCATAAGGCTATATTGGTCAGTAAAATTTGATACAGGTTAGCTTATGAGGATAACATACCGTACGAGGACACAGAACGCTTGCTTGTCGCCCATATGCATCAACAGAGGACCGACAAGAAAACCCAATCCTTGACAGTAACCGATCTTATGATCGTATAAGCTGAAGCACTTCAACACTCTCCCTAGCATACGCTGCCCATCCCCATCTGGATCGCGGAACATTTCCACGCCTGGAAAGCTACGGCCTAGATCTTTCCCAATAATCCCCTCGTATGGACTCGACTCGCCGCATAGTCTCTCAAACTGATCCTCTAACAATTTATCTCTCGCCCCGGACATGCTCTGCCACACCACACCTCTCAAGGGAGGGGGGACACCACTTCGAATTTTCTTCGATAGTAGTGTAGGTAGGTATTGAGCAGTCCTCGGGTAATCTTGTACGAGTGCGGCGTAGAATTCTAGATCGGTCATAGGAGGTGGGGGTGTCACAGAATATCGAAGCGAAGATGGAGTAGGGGCATTGACAAGAGCTTTAAGGTGCTGCATGGATGGCGGTCTCGATTGGGCTCGAACGATTAGTTTCTCGACTTTCTGAACTTTGGCTATGCCGGACTTCGGATTCGATGCTATGGCATTGTTTTCCTGTTCGAGTCTGGCAAGCAATAAAGCAGTTGACTATATGGTCAGCAAAGGTTTTAATATATAGTTCGCGTATATGAACATACATCATCAGAGTCTTGATTCCGGGGTTGTTGTCCTTCAGTCTTCTCAAGTTCTTTCCAATTGACTTCCTCTAATGACGTGTCCGAACTATCACTGCCCCTCCTCGACGGATCGTATTCATCTTCTCCCGTTTCCGAACCTGTTGGTGTGATGACCTCGTTCCCGTTTGGATCCATCATTGTGATTCGAGGTGAGGCTTGTGTGCCACTTTCTTCATCTGTTTTGGTTGAAGTTATACCTATAATCGTTTGTCTATTATCCTCTTTAGTCGTCTCCGTCGTCTCTGCAACGTCTCCTCCCCCTTCGACCTTCTCTTCTACCCCTTCGACCTTCTTTGTATGTTGCTTCGTGTCGAGTGTAAGAGTCGGTGGCTCTGATAATCGTACAGTAACCATAGAATCATGGTTCAATGGTTGTCCATCCTGCTGAACTTTATCCGCAGCCTGAACGTTATCCAATGTGGACTCCATTCTAGCTTTGGTATAAAAAGAAAGAGCGTCGTTGCGAACCGTTATGGAAAAAAAAGGTCAGAATGACAATTAAGGCACCCCAACCCCGTTCAAAAATTTTGAATTTACTCCCTAACAGAACTAAGAGGAGATGGTTCGCCTCTACTATGCCGTCACAAACGGCTTTCCTTACCAGGTAGACAATTCGATTTCAAACAGTTAACGACTGTTTGGCGCAAAGTTTACAAGGGATTTTCGATGTTGGTTGGTTACAAGATTCTGACCAGTCGTTTTGGAAGCTTCAAGCTGTCACAGTCTCCGTGGTTTGTAGAAGGAGGGATCCCTAATCGAGTTGACGCGTGCACGGAGATCAGTTGTTTCAAGGAACGTGGGCAGAAATGCAATGCTGAAAAGCCGTCGGTATATGCACACAATCAAGCAATTAATTCAATCAATCGCGAAGAGAATGTCGTGAATTGTCGTGAAAATGTTTACAGATTGCGATATTCGAAATTCGAGAAGGCACTGGGGTAAAATGGGCGAGGGTCAAAAAATAAGTGAGTGGTGACAACAAGTGCGACAAGTTGGACAAGTTGGACAAATTCTGGATCGATGCAGTTGGAGATCTAAACCAACATGACATGAAAAAGAGAGTGGACGTGGACAATTATGAATTTGAATTTTTCAAGTACATGGTTTGTCTGGTATGTACTGGTATGTATGTATAACTTTTAAAGAAAGAATGAAAATGGAATGAAAGTGCATAAAAACGCGTAAGTTTTATTATTCAACTTCATTTCGAATTTTACGAATTGAATTTGGTGAATAAACAATACTAAAATTACGAAGTATTATTGTTGGAAATCAAAATCATAACTCTTAGAATAATACTACTAGGTAGTAAAGTAATGGAAGGATTGAGAAGGATAAGTGGAAGGAAGGGATTCGGCGGTGAGATTAGTTTTTACCCGAAGTAGATCAAAATCTGGAAATTGGAGAATCATCTAAGCCTAAAAAAGCTTAATTAGATCTTAATGTAGTAAGGAGTCACACTAAAATCTCAAAAGTTAATTAAATACAGGGTACGGAAAACTATAATACAGGCATTAAGGGGGGTGTGGGGGGTTTAAAAACTTCATTCAGGGGAAGTTATCATGTTCGCACTATGAAATTTTGCATAGATTCCTCATTTTTTAAAAGAGATAAATGGCGGTTCCTGCGTTTCTTTGTTAAGAATTATGTTTATACAAGATCAGATATTCTGGTTATTTACAAGTGATATTAAATATTCACTACTGATGCTGTCATCATTCAATACGCATAAAAGCATCTACGAGTAAGTACAGATAACTTCAATGTACAAAAATATGGATTGACGCTTCAAAATAATGTACAGTATGTACAGTGCTGTCGGAATGGAATCATCAAAAGAATGGCATCATTAAATAGCCAACACGATGATGCATGCACATTGCATATTGCATATCCATTAAATTGATCTATCTCTAGTCTGGCCAATGATTATACCTATTACCTATAAAAAGGTATTTAATGTCCGAGCCTTGCATCATTAGACTGTATCTACTATCTACCTATCATCTCAATTCCTCAGGAGGAGTCTTATCTCACTGAATTGTACTTCCCTAAAAGCGGTCTTCCGTCTTCCTTAGAATCCTTATTAGAGGGTTTTATACTCGCAACACACTAGTCGAGTGTGGATGCCACTATGGGCTATACCAAGCTCAATCCAGTTAACGTATAAAAAAATATTCTAAGGCAAAAAGAATATTTTAAGGTTACAATAAACATTTTATGGAGTTATCAATCTCAATGTAGAATAACGTATACTTTATTTTAAAGATCAGATTATATAAAGAACAGTGCACTCAATATTTGTGGATTACAACTGTAACTAGCGCAATGTTATCGAATAAACACGCTAGTTACAGTTGTTCGGAGGTGCCTAAAAAGGGTAAAGTTTAGAACTTCTTAAAGTGGAAATTATGGAGGTATTTAAACTCTTTCAGGTTGGTGGCATCCACACTCGACTAGTGTGTTGCGAGTATAAAACCCTCTATTACCAACTAACTTGTCAAGAACTCGCCCCCCCCTTTCCCCTCGTTATACTCTCATATGTTAGCAATTTAGATAGTGCATAAGCGCTTACTACAGGTTTACCTGTTCGCAGTCCGTAAAGGATCAAGTTGAAATGAGGGACATCACAGTGTACTTACTAAACTAACAACCAAATCAGGGAGAATTTTTTTGGGTGAAATATCATAGAAAATTCATAATTTGACTATTCATTATAGTGACATACCCATACAAATCAAATCGTCTGTTGAAAAACATGAAAGCAGAATCTTCAGCACATGGAATATTGCTGCCCCCATAAACCCCCTATTGTATAATCCTGTTTCGTAAAGCACTCAAGTACTGAAATTTTCTGCCTTGTTTTTTTTTCATGCCAACCTTCCACTTGAAGGTCTAATCCAAAGCAAATATCCTATTGTCAAACGCCAGAAAGAAAAACACACTCTCAAGAAACCCAATACCCTTACTCGCTAAAGTCATCCTCACTCTCTTCATCTTCCTCAATAGCAGACTCTTCAACATCATCAACATCCATATCGTCATCTTCAGAAGAGTCAACATAAATCGGCTTTTTAGTTTTGGTAACGGCAGCAACGGCAGCAGCTCTTGCAGGTCGACCACGAGCAGCTGGCTTGGGAGGCAGAGAAACATCCTCATCATCATCGCTGACAACTTTCTTCTTGGGTGCTGCTTTGGCCTTCCCATTCCTGGCAGCTGGTTTAGGAGGTGGAGAAGCTTCTTCATCATCATCATCATCGCTGAGAACTATCTTTTTGGGCGCTGCCCTAGACTTCCCATTTTTGGCAGCTGGTTTAGGGGGCGGAGAATCTTCTTCATCCTCGTCATCATCTTCGTCTTCACTGATTTCGATCTGTTTAGAAGGTGCGCTTCCTCTAGAAGGCTTGACGGGTGGTGGGGAGTCATTCATCTCGAGATCCTCATCGTCATCGTCATCGCTGATGATTGTCTTCTTGGCAGCAGTCTTCGCCTGTCTACCATTGGCAGCAGGTTTTGGTGGAGGAGAGGCATCTTCCATATCCTCATCCTCATCTTCACTGTACTCAATCTGCTGGGCAATTCCTTTCAGGCGGTTTTGCTTTGCTGCATATGCTTTTGCTGCGGGTGACTTAGGAGCTGGCTTTGGTTCTGCTGCCGGAGTGGCTTTCTTGCCAGCAGGTGCCTTCTTGAGTTTCGAAGCTACTTTTTGGGTAGAAGCCTTCTTAGGTATGATTGAGACCAGATCCTCGTCAGACGATAAAAAGCTGTTGACCCCATCCCTTGGAGTTGGGGCAGTTGTCTTGTGAGGTGAAGACTTGGCGAGCATCTCATAGTTGGTCTCATCATGATCGGAAAGATCGACGACTTTAGTGGCCTTAGATTTCTGCTTAGGTATGCCTGCGCTGCTGCTTGGTCTATCTTCAAGACCGGTTCCAGGTCGCGACATTGCATAGAGAGACAATCTTCCATTTGTGGTAGTACTCTTTTTGTCTGGAGCTCCGATGCCTTTAACCATGTCACCAATGTCGCCAAGAAGCTTTCCATCATCACTTTCAGATTCATCGTCGTCCACGACCCAGTTTTTGGGTGCTGCAGCAGCAGCGCGCCTGCCTCGATTTGGGACCGCAGCCGGTTGTTCACTAGGCGCTTTAGCGAGCGCAGCAAAATCGTCGTCAGACATACCCGAATCTTCATCATCATCAGCCCCATCCAGACCTCCACGACCGACAGCAGCCTTTGGTTTCGGCTTGAACATTTCCATGAAGCCTTGATGCGGTTTGTTCTCAACCCGTACGACCCCCTTTGTAGGATCGGCCTTCAATGGTTTAGCTGCAGCTTTAGTTCTCTTCGACCCTACCGTGAAATCTTCGTCTTCTTTCTTTGGTTTGCCCCTTCCACCGCCCTTGCCATTGCCACCAGCGCCAATCTTCTTCGAGCGACGACGATGTGTTGAACGAATATCTTTCTCAATTTCGATGTCTTCTTTGAGTTGCGTCTCCCATTCAGCGACAAATTCATCAAGCTCCTGACACCAGATATCTTTTTCACTGAGTTTTTCAAGAGTGTCTATCTCTGCCTGCTTGTTGACCTTTTGCTGTAGCAATTTGTCGACGCGCTCTTGAGTCAACGACCAGATCGCCATCTTGTTCAGGTCAGTATTCACACAACATTACAAGGAGGCTAGGATTTCACTTACACCTAAGAGATAATCATAGTCTCTTGCACCAGAGGCCTCATCATCCAAAACCTCGTCATCATTCTCAAGAACTTCCTCGGTCTCGCCAGCTTTCTTCGCATCCTTAGCTGCGGGGAAGGCTTCGTAACCACGCTTCCGAAGCTCGGCGACGAGAATCGGTTTCTTTTTCTTTGATACAATAAGTTTGCCCTCAATGATTTCGGTGACAAAACGAGCTTGATTAGAAAGCCTACGAAACTCTTGGTTGAGTTTTTTCATCCAGTATGCCTTACGAACTGTATACATTTCAAAGCGTATGTTGTAGAATTCCTCCATAATATCTTCAACCTTTTCATATTTGCGAATTTGGCCCCTGTGGTCAAAAGCTACCAAGTTCGAAGTAGCAACAGTTTTGTGGAGCTTGAATTTCTCGGCAAGACCCTCAATAAGGGCGGCCTTCATATGCTTATCATCCAATGTAATGATGAAATGCACATTCTTGTCATCGTTGTATTCTTTGTAATCCTTTATGAACGACGGAACTTTTTCGGCTTTGATGATTTCTTCGAGTTTGCCTTTGAAGTCATCCGTCCACATTCGAATGGGCAACTCAGTAATCTCAATTTCCGTATCCCCTGTTTCTCTAATAATACCATTGAAGGCAAAGCGATCTGGACCAGCAGGCGAAGGTGTGCCTTTCCAACCACGAAACCAAGGCATCATACTTTCAAAGGGCTTCTCCTCCTCGCTTTCGTCAAGACGACCCATGCGACGTTTTATGTTATTCACAATTTCCATCGGGTGGTAATTAGGAATGTTTGTACTCCAACCAGTACCAATACCATCTGCACCATTGATCAAAACCATTGGCACAATTGGGAAGTAAGTGACGGGCTCCACTGACTTGCCGTCATCCTGATTGTTTTCGAGGATAGGCTCATCAAGAGGGGAGAAGACGCGTCTGGCGAACGGTGATAATCGGGTGAAGATATAACGAGGGCTAGCAGCATCGGCACCACCTTGTAATCTACTACCAAAATTTCCACTTGGCATAAGAAGATTGACATTGTTTGAACCAACGAAATCCTGAGCAAGTCCAATGATAGTCATGTGCATTGATACTTCACCATGATGGTAGGCTGATACCGTACCGGCATAACCAGACAGCTCTACAACCTTCATGTCCTTAGTAAGATTGCGCTTGAAACATGAAAACATGATTTTTCTTTGCCCCGGTTTAAGACCATCAATGACTGATGGAATTGACCGAAGATTATCAGCCATACTGAAAAGAATCAACTCTCTGTTGATAAAATTGTCGTAGGTTAACAATCTGTCCGTGTGATCTAGGAAAGTACCAGGAACAAAGTTTCCGAGCCATTGTTTTCGAGCGTCTGCCTTCTTTTTCGAAAATGCCAGATCTACCATATCTTCCTCTTCAGGCTTCATGGTCTCGAATTCTCTCAAATGCACATCGAGATTAGTGAAATATATTTGAGCGTCTTGAGCAGTACTTGTACCCAATCCCTTGTAATACTTGTATTGCCATCTGCGCTGCCATGTATCACCCTCTCTTTCCTGCCATTCCTCAAATTCAGGCAGGGTGAAAAAAGACTTCGTGGCAGTAGGTTTCCTGGGATTCCCCTTCCAGACCTTGACAATCGGGGTGATGAATGCACGGAAAAATTCTGGCAGTTTGAGCAAACTGGGGAATTGAACCTGGAGAAAATTGATCAAAAGTCCCTTGATATGACTACCGTCGTGATCTTGATCGGCCATGATCATGAGATGACCATAACGTAGACTTTGTGTATCTTTATACACAGCCTTGTGTTTAAGTCCTAGGATTTGTTTGATGCTCTGGATCTCAGCGTTCTTGGTTATCTGGTCGATCGAAGCATCACGAACGTTGAGCATCTTTCCACGTAGAGGAAAGACTCCAATTCTGTCAGGATCAAGAACCGCTCGACCAGCAACCGCAAGACCTTTTGCGGAATCTCCTTCGGTAAGAATTAAGGTGCATTCATGGCCTCGCTTTGTACCTGCCAAATTTGCATCAACAAGTTTAGGGTTGCTCATACGCGAGCGACGATTTCCATCACTCTTGGACAATTCCGCATCGGCTTTCTTGTTGGCAAAATTGAGAATGTTCTCGACCGCTGACGTCTTGCTGATTTTGGTCAGGAATGCATCGGAGAGTTTACATTTGCTACCAAAATTGCTAACTCGTGTAGTAAGCTGCTCTTTGGTTTGCGACGTGAAAGCGGGGTTCGTAATGAGTGCATTGACGAATAAGAATATGTGATTGCGAATTTGGCCTGGCTTCAAATTTTTTACTTTCGAGTTCTTCTTCTTCACAGCGGCCCACAACTTATCGCAAATCTGATCCGCGATGTAGTTGACATGAGTCCCGCCAGATGTCGTGGCGATAGAATTGACGAACGATACCTGTTGGAAAGTCCCATCAGACACTGCGAAACCAACTTCCCATTGCGGGTGTCCATCCGAACTTTCGATGATCACCGTATTGGTATTAGAATCCTCAGTGCCATTCTCCCTGTTGATTGTCTTCGCATACATCTCGATATATTTCTTAAAGTCGACCTTGATGACTGAGCCATTGAGCGACACCTTGACACCTTTGAGAGTTCCTGCCATGTCGTATACTCGACGTTTGACCAAGCCCTCGAAGTCATCGTCAATGCCCGTGACGTTGAATTTACTCCAGTCTGGTGTGAAGGTGACTCTGGTGAAATCGGAGTTCTTGCTTGAAGAAATTTTGGCCTTGCCCATCTTACTCATGTTATCGGTCCATGTCTGCTTATATCTTTTGCCTGTGTTGGAGTCCTGAGTCTCTACTGTGAACTCAGTACTGAAGATATTACAAAGTTTTGCACCATAACCGTTTCGTCCACCGGTGGTTTTTGCTTCATCGTCGTCATAACTCGAACCAGTGAGCAAATGACCGAAAATCATTTCTGGGATATATATTTTTTCTTTCTAGACTTGTATATTAGTCAATGTTCCATTGAAGATGGTAAAAAGTATAATAGTGCGTTTGTGTGCATTTAGCTCATTCTGAAGACTGTTGGTATTGCTTCTCATCAACAACCCGAGGGTTATATGAGTGGTGCATGTAACTCGTGTCTAATCATCGCGATATGCAATGTAAGAAGATGGGCCGAAAATATAACTTACCTCGTGTATTTGGACCGGAATACCTTTCCCGTCGTTTTCGACACTAATCTCGCCCTTCTCACGATCTACAACCACTTTAATGTTCTTCATATTGGGATCGTTCTGCTTGTTATCTGCAGCGTTGACCATGATTTCGTCAAAAATTTTGTACAGACCAGGCACAAATGCTACCTTGCGAAGTTCCATCTCTGTAGTCTCTGAGTTGAATATCCACATAGTTTGATCTGTCTTCTCAACCGAACCAATATAGGTGTCTGGACGCAATATGATTTGCTCAAGATGGGTGAGTTTTTGATACTTCTCGGTAGCGGTCTTCGTCTTCTTGACTTTGGGTTCTGGCTCCATCATATCGTCGTTCTCAATGTCCGAAAGGATCGCCGCGGCGGATGTTTTCTTTTGTTTCTTCGAGTTGGGAGGGGTATTGGAGAGATGCGAAGCATCGTTTAGAGATTGTTCATCATCGCTTTCGGGTTTGCGCTTCTTCGGAACCATCTTCAGTGTCGTTTGTACGGCCTTCTTGGGCCCAGAGGCTTTCGTCGCTTTTGGTTCTTTTGCCTTTGTGGTTTTGGGTTCCTTTGCGGCTTTTGGCGCCGCGGCCTTCTTTGCTACAGGTTTTGCCTTGGATTTCTATGCAGATAAGTCAGTCTAGGTCCTTCAAACAAAGTCGTTCCATTGCATATAAGATAACATACCACAGGAGGTGCGAAACCCTCAGACTCATCGTCGGAGAAATGGAAGCTGGGCGCTTCCGAGTCCGACATCTTGAATTATGCTGCGAAGAACAAAACGCGCCCTCGGGAACAATTTTGTAACCAAATTACTCTCGAGGCAGAAGATAGTAGGTAATACAAGAAATGATTCAACGGAGCGAATTTAGGTAGTGACGGGAATTTGGTCAAGCTACCAAAATTGTTTGTTACTTGAAAATGTATAAGACTAGAAAAGAAGAAAAGACAAATTGACAGTAGTATGATTTTTTAAATTTCTTAATAATTTGGTAAGGAAGTAAATAAACATTCAAGAAGGAGTACAGTCGCGTCTTGGTCAAAAAAAGAAAATAACACTAATACATAAAAAGAATAGCTTGTGCGTAAGGTGATTTTGACTAACCTTAAATAGATTAGTTTAAAGATTTACCTCAAAATAATAAACTTTTCTTTTTGTTCTTTTTTCTCACCAACAGCCAGACCTGCAACTGCAAGTGGGTAGGATAGAAATTGTGGAGGTCTCGCGTCTCCTACCGTACTCCCGTAACTATGCCTCAGGCATTAACTACCTTTCTTTTTCCTCTTTTTTCAATCTTTGTACCTGTCTTCTTCCCCTGGTGAAACATTGGAAAGAAAGCAAGCTGCTGTGTTCCAGTCGTTGCAACTTGCAAGAAATATACATCTGGCAGCTACTTTGGTACTATTTTTTATTAAAATACTTCTTAAAATACCTACGTTATGTATCTAGATAGTTAGATCTAACGCTTAGCTTTATTTGTACCTGCAGGACATTTTAATGTGCAGTTATTTATTAACTAGTAGGCTACTCACCTAGGTAGGGACCGTAGGGTAGGGTAGGTAGTACGTAGTGACAACTAAAGTATTTACCTAAACCCCCCTTCTTTATTCGCCTCTCCTCCATAATGACGCTAATAGATCTTTCTCACTTAGAATATTTCGCTTGAAAGGTGTGTTACAGCATGTGTACGTATGTACCGCCGTTATTATTGTAACATTCGCTGCCATGGATGCGAAAAGCAATATTGTCCGAATGTTTGATTCCTATATTCAGCATATGGCATAAGCGTACAATATTCTCTGAAAAGGCAATATGACAAGATCAACCATGAACGTTCGTACTCATACTCCAAAGAGGCATCCATCAGAGAAGAAGACGAGAAAGAGGCTCACTTAGGCGACAAAGAAATTGTTGGGGTGCACAGAATTAACACTAAAATATCATGGTACATTCAATCACCTACATATTGGTAGGCATGATATTCATAAACTGTCAAGTTGTCATACCACATCTCCTCAAAATTACCAAAGTTGACATCGGAATCTCGTTCTCTGTACAACTGAGAAGAGAGATTTTCACGTTGAAAAAGATGTTTCCGATGCGAAGAATGCATCAGGCCGTCTTCTCCCTCCCGTTTTGTTCTACAGATTCCTTAATATGGATCTGGTGTATCAAGAATTATTGTACTCCACGCGTTCTCCACGATCTGAAACTTCAGCGGCTGTCAGAAGATCATCCGGTATAATACTAATATGGTATTGAAATGTATCCATTTGGGGTGATACTAGCCAGGGCATCAGTAAAATAAAATATCCTTAGGGTATTCAAGAATAATTACCTTTAAGATTGATGGTCGTATTGATAGTATCACTACAATACATTAGCATGCTGTGAGAGATGATATAAGATTGCAGGATTGGGTAGCTTTTGAACCAGGCTTTTAGGTGAAGCAGATCAAATCGAAAAATTCCACAAAAGAAAGTAGATGATCATGGGCAATCAAGCAAAGAAGCATGTTTAATAGGCATCTCTCTATTCCTCTCCCCTCCTCCCACCAATTCTGCATGAAGATCTCTTCGAGTCTATCTAAGGGGTTGGGATATCACAAGTAGGCGTTATGACTTGCATAAGGCTCATGTTGTCCTATCAGTACTCTCATTGAACCTTTCCTTTTACTTCGTTTGTCCATGTGCATTGGAACAACGTGGGTGGCCAATGGCACGTCGTATTGCAAGAAGGTCGACGGGAGGCTGCAGCTTTCAACCAAATTGGATTATACGCACTGACAATGTCTCAATAGCTGCGACTCGAGGATGAGTGGCTAGTATATCAAGAATTATAATGAATCAGACGAGGCTGTCCTTCCATTAAAAAGGTGTTTTGTAATAAATTCTTTGTTTAACGAGCCAGTTTTTTGTTTTCGCATTTGTTTTACATCCTCCTGGTTATCTTGCATTATTTTCTATGTCATCTCGATGAGATATCAATCTCCACAAAAAGGAAGTAGCTTGACTGCCATGTCTTTATGACGTGTAGCCTAATGACCATCTTCACCACCACCTTGGAGTAGCAAAAGAGCCAAACACACATTCCGGCTATACGCTTACATGCATATTTCCCGTAGATTTTACCATGCTTTTCAAGTGACAGCTGCTGTGCCAGTCCTCGCATTAGTTCAAAAGATATCCTGATTTAATTCTCGAAGGCCTATAGGGGAGAGTAAAAAAATTGCAGAAATTAATAATCTCTTTCGAATTTTGTGATAATAACGGCTGGAGACATGGTGATCTTTACAAAAATCCCTTGTAGGGAATGGTTCCTTAAATAAATTTGTGAGAACTGATGAGCGGATATTGGATCTGGGGCAGTGCCCACCTTCTAATATTAATAGACAACAGCAATATATTCTTTCAGATGTTCCGACCGAAACACAAATTGAAGATATGTGTTGTCCACGTGCATCGAGTCAAGCAAGCTTTTCCTGGGTGTTTTTTCTCACGCTGGAGGGATTTTCTTTGTCCATCTTCCAAAAATTGGCTTTCAGCCACGGTAAATCACCCGCAACTACTGCAGGTAACCGACCCAAGACGTCTCGGCCAGCAGATGTATCTAGCATCTATCTATCCACATTCAAACAAGCCCTGTTCCCGATCGGGTTGTAGCACGATATTTGTTGTTGTCAAACTCAACTGGTGAGCCTGGCGAGACACCCCTGTGCTGTCACGCAGCGGATTTTGAAGTGCTGAGCTCGGTAAACATTGCTTTTATTGCCTTTTATTGCGACCTAGTGAAACGTCTTGCCTCGATATGCTCAGGAAACCGTATGCGGGTTGCTTTTGGTGGCCATGTTGGCTTTATGTTTTGACACGGGCACGGGAGCAGCGAATCTAAATAGAAGCTTCTAAAAAGTTGTTTGGGTTCATCTCATCATACATTCAATACCCAAAGAACACAGTTGTAGAATACCCATAAAAGTACATCATCTTCGGGGCTTGCTTGAGTACCAAGGAGATCAATCATACCCTGCTCACTCACTCGCTATAGGATTCGCAATTTCAGAGTTAATGCATCTGGCTTTCGAGCTTTGGAAGAGCGGTGGACATAGACAAACGGACGTATCGCCTTTCACTGGTCGGTTCTCAGACATCGCCAACAAAGAGGCCTTCCACTTCGAGAACACCGATAGTTTCCAAAGACAGACTTTGTCAGTACATCCTGGACTGCAGGAACTGCGTCCCTAGTTGACACGGAAGAAAGTGATGCTGGTGAAAGCTCATTATTATCTATCAAAACACTTCATAAGGACCTCAGAGCGGTCCATTATTTAGTTTTCCTGTTTGCGACCTTCAAACACTAAATTTTTTCATCTGCTGTACCTGGAAAATTAAACCCAAGCCCTGACCGCATTTCGTATTTGAGGAATATTCATTCGTCATCGAAGAGGAGGTACCTAACCTGCATATTTAGAAGCATTCAAAATTTTCTATTGAAACCCAACCCATCATTCACCGCCCACCATGTTGTCCGTAGCATCATTGCTCAATCCTGCCAAGTCAGAACCGCGAAGCAGCACTCGATTACCATCAAGTCCATCTCCATCACTGTGCACCTCATCGTCGTCTTATGGAAATTCTCTACAGCCCACTACTCAAACATCGATTAAGAAACAGAAGATGACTAAGGACGGGGCCGTTTTCGCCAAGGGTAAGATTAAGGGCGAGGTAAACTTTCCACCTTTTGAAAACCTGGATGAGGAGACCAAGCGCGAAGTTCAGAAATTTCAGGTGTATCCGCTTGGAAAAATCGAAGATTACTGCCGTCATATTCCTTATAACAGCGAGAAAAAGAACTTTTTGGAAAAGACGGGTCGCGAGAGCTTCGAAGGTATGCTAAGCTGACATTTCATCATTTCTTACAACCACTCTTTCATTTATAGGTACTAATTTCTTACATTACAGTATTCCAATACATCTTCAAAGTTCCCAATGACGATAAAGATTACACTGTTATGTGGGATTACAATATTGGTCTTGTTCGCATTACTCCTTTCTTCAAATGTTGCAAGTACTCAAAGGTAAACAAACACCCCGTGGTCTAATTCGACACCTAAATTAACTAAGTAATAGACTACTCCTGCAAAAATGCTCGGAATGAACCCCGGCCTGAAAGAGATCACACATAGTATTACAGGGGGAGCATTGGCGGCACAAGGTATATTTTTTTTTCTTTCCTCTACCTGAAGCTTTATCTGCAAGGTCGACATTTACGATTGCGGTATCTATTTGGATTCTAGTTATCAATATGGCAATCACTTCCACAGATCTATCTGCTAACCAATCTATATAGGCTACTGGATGCCATATTCCTGCGCCCTCGCCGTTTGCAGCACCTTCTGCTGGCACATTGCCCCGGCCCTAATCCCCATCTTTGGACCCACATTCCCCTCCAAATGCGTAGTTCCCGACGATCCCTCCCATGGCCGCATGATCATCGATTCATCCATCGTGCACGCCGCCACCATCGAAGCCGGAAACTATCGTGAACAATACACATCTTTCACACCCAAGTCTTCTGCTCGCGATTCCGCTAGTCCTCAACAGTCTTCCTATTCTTCCTCAATGATAGATACGCCAAAACATCTAGAGAAAAGACTTAGACTCAAGAGAGCTTATGGTGGTGATACACCCTATGCAGAGAGCATGGCCGATGATGCAGGTAGCGAGACAAGCAGTGCAGACGCAGGATACTTCTGTTCTCCCATGACTCCCACCTCTGCAAACAGCATGCTTGGCTCTGGACTAATGCCCATGGTAACAAACTGGGGCACACACACTCGCTCACACCATCACAATCTGCTATCCCATTCTGCAAACTCGTCGATCAACATTTCTGGCCTAGGAAGCTCAAAGATGATGCATGCAACAACGGGGATTATGGGCGTTAGCGGTCATAATCCTTGGTTGAGCGCTATCCCTAGGAGCGTGGCGGATTTGCCGGTCCCGGATATGAGTTCTTGGAGAGTTAAGAGGAGGGTCGAAGAGATGGATACGGATGTCGATGCGGATGCTGATGCGGAAGCGGATGCTGAAGTGGAAGTTGAGGCTCGCTCGCCTAATGATGAGGAGTATGATGGCGAAGAGAGTGCGAGTGTCACGACGGGTGATGAGAAGAGTCCTGTTGGTGAGGGAAATGGAAAAGCTGTAGGGCTTGGGATTGCTATGGTTAGCAAGCCAGCAGAGACAACGCTCCACAAAGAACCAGCCAGAACCAGTGTGGCAGAAGAGAAGAAAGCGGCATGGTTGTTGATGAAGTTGAGTGTTAGGGATGGAGAAGCTTCGTCATCTGGTGTTGGTACTCCTGCTGTTGTTGTAGGTACGCCCAATATGAGAAGTGAGAGGTGGGTAGAGAAGGACTGTGACTTTGATGGGCCGAGGGTCAAGAGGAGGAGGGCAACAAGCATGTAAGCCCAGCTTCATAAATTATCCTAAGGGATTGTCGGTGGTGCATACATACAGGAGGAGCTCGAAGGTTTCGACCAGAGGCTGTTTTGATGAAGAAAGGAACATAGGATAAGGTAATATCTGTTTAGATGGATACATATTTCAACACTCGTTCGCCTTGCATTTTGTTTTTTTACTCCTTCTTGCACATGGCTTGTTTACTCATTCATTGCATGGTTTTAACCTGTTGTCTTTCAATATTTATTTACATTGTTTACATGATTGTTTTTGCATGAGGATGAGGGGGAATGAGGATTGGCGGTGATAGAAAAGGGGCTGGGTTGCTGGGGATAGAATATGGTTGGCGATAGATACATGGAATGGAAAAAGGAAAAGGAAGGGGGTTGTTCATAGTATTGGCTTGCATTTTGGCATTGTATGTATTTATAGGATCCTGAGATCAATGAAATTAAACGATTATGCGTATGCTTGGTGTTCTAGGTACTGTGGTCATCGAGTGCATGATAGTGTATTGCCGTTCACTCACCATAGATGCAACTTGTGGCTGTACTTTATTTATTGTTTATTGAGAGAATTACTCTTTATCATATTTTTACACTACCTTTCTTCTTCTTCCAGTCTTGCACCCATCCTGCCGCCTTTGCTTTCGGTACTATGTAAACACTCACGACTCCATCCACAACCTCTCCACCCGTCAATATCTTCAATAGATTGACTTTCCGGCCTACCTTAATCAAGGAACCCTGCTTTTTCTCCACATAACACTCAACCACCTTCTCATCTCTATATTCACCCACTTGATCCCATGGTGCTGGAAGAATGTATTCCAGATGCTGTCCTATCGAGTCCATCTCATTGAATGATTTTATAAAGTCTGACTCAGCCGTCAGTGGGTATAAGAATAAGACCGGAAAGGTCAAAGTCGAGTTGATAGGGTCTAGCGCATCCGGCACCAATCTGATCTCTGCGTCTTCCACGTTGAAAAAGATGTTTCCGATGCGAAGAATGCATCAGGCCGTCTTCTCCCTCCCGTTTTGTTCTACAGATTCCTTAATATGGATCTGGTGTA
>JWJB01010742.1:0-14975 GCA_000812895.1 Rutstroemia sydowiana
TCGCTGGATACCTCGGGTTGCTAAGAACCAAGGGCCAATTTATTCAAGTTGGCGAACCTGAAGATGTGGTACCAAAGTTGAACATGGTGGAATTGAGTGTCAAGGGAGGGAAAATTGGAGGAAGTAGAAATGGTTAAGAAAAGGAAATTAGTGAGATGCTGGAATTTGCTGCGAAGAACAACATTTATCCTTTCATCCAAGAGAGACCATTATCAGAAGCAAATCAGGCTGTGATTGATATGGAAGCAGGTAAAGCACGATATCGATATGTTTTGGTGAATGAAAAGCATGTGAAGGAGTTGGAAGGATGAGCATTTCAAAAAAAGCTTGTGAGTTCGTGAGAAGGAGGAAAAATTTGAGCTCAAATCACAATTTTATATAGATTTCAGGATAAAGAACATAAGAAGATGGATACAAAGTCTGTATTTAGAAATTTGAAAAGGACGAATTATCATTGTCTTCAAGGAAAGGTCTTTAAAAGGAATGATTACTCATGATGATAGATAGGTATATTGTAAGATGTTACTGTATAGTCGTAATTAGTTAGTATGTACGGGCAAAGTATTAAAATTATCGTCTGAGTTTTATTTGCCTCCAGAAACTCTGTCTCTATGTACCAATATGGTTTAAGGTACTGTAAAAGGTACAAGTAAACGGAAGTACAGCTTCAGTTCTATAGCAAGGCAAGGCAAGGTTAACCTCGGATATGGGATAAACTATACTCCATAAACCGTAAATATTAAACTAGTCTATATAGGGTTAGAATGAGAACTGAACTAGTAGTATTGAATACCGTGCCGTCAGCCAGCCAGTTTATTATTTTCTGTATCTTAATAATCCTATTCAAGAGATTTTAGATTTGAGTGTCAACGTCAACAATTTAGAGTCATTGAAATTTGGCAGGTAAACTTTCACTCACTTTTATATCACGACTTTATGCCATTGTTTCTTTGTTCTTGAGGTCCTGAAGGTCCTTGGGACGCGCCAGTCTTTATTTGGAACCGATAGCTTCCTCACCTTTGCCTTGCGACAAAATCAACTTTTCGCCGCCATCCATATCTCCATCAACTCTAATCCTCAAATTCTTCACAGATACCCGATTTAATTTAATACAAGATGGCAGACTACGAGGAAGGATACGAATATGATGATTATGGCGAGGAGGATGCGGCAGGTATAACGGCCGAGGACTGCTGGACGGTTATTTCTTCCTTCTTCGAGGCCAAGGGTCTGGTATCGCAGCAAATTGATTCGTTTAATGAGTTCGTTCTCACGACTATGCAAGAACTTGTCGAAGAAAACTCGCAGCTCACTCTCGATCAAAACAATCCACCGTCATCAGATGATGCTCCCATCGCACTCCGTCGTTATGAGATTAAATTTGGCTCCGTGATGCTTTCGCGACCTGCTATGACTGAAGGTGATGGCAGTACACAAATCATGCTTCCTCAAGAAGCACGATTGCGAAGTCTTACTTATTCAAGTCCACTTTACCTCGAAATGACAAAGAGCGTCCATGTTGCCCTGGAACGCCCGGTCCCACTCAATGAGTTGGACGACGAACAAGAAGCAGAATTGGCCAGAGGTGGAGACCACCCCACAAGATTGGTTTGGGAGAACGAGGAAGCTGGTGGATCAGACCCCGACAAAGGCGCTCCTATACCCGATCGAGTCTACATAGGAAAGCTGCCTATCATGCTCAAGTCAAAATACTGTATTTTGAACGATCTCGACGAAGATGATCTCTATGCATGGAATGAATGTCCTTACGATCAAGGTGGATATTTCGTCATCAATGGAAGTGAAAAGGTTCTGATCGCCCAAGAGCGCAGCGCTGCCAACATCGTTCAAGTGTTCAAAAAACCGGCTGGCAATGCAGTATCATACATCGCGGAAATTCGGAGTGCTTTGGAGAAGGGTTCTCGCCTTATTTCTTCATTGACTTTAAAGCTTTACGAGAAGGGTGATACCGCAAGAGGTGGTTTTGGCAGAACTGTTAGGTCAACATTGCCATACATCAAGCAAGACATCCCCGTAGGCATGGTTTTCCGTGCCCTCGGAATTGTTTCGGACGAGGATATCTTAAATCACATTTGCTATGATCGCAATGACACGCAGATGCTTGAAATGCTGAAACCATGTATCGAGGAAGCCTTCGCCATCCAAGATCGTGAAAAGGCTCTAGATTGGATTGGTAGACGTGGAAATGCAACAGGGTTACCTCAGGAAAAACGTATCAAGTACGCGCGGGATATAATGCAAAAAGAGCTGCTTCCTCACATATCCCAGAAAGAGGGCAGCGAAACGCGAAAAGCCTTCTTTCTTGGTTATATGGTGCACAAACTACTCCAATGTGCTCTTGGTCGCCGGGAGACTGATGACCGAGATCATTTCGGTAAAAAGCGCCTGGATTTAGCTGGCCCTTTGCTTGCAAAACTTTTCAGGAATTTGTTTCGCAGATTGACACAAGACGTTTACAGATATTTGCAGCGATGTGTTGAAAACAACAGAGAGTTCAATTTGACGTTAGGAGTTAAATCTACAACTATCACGAATGGTCTGAAATACTCTTTGGCTACAGGCAACTGGGGCGATCAAAAGAAGGCGGCGAGTTCGACGGCTGGTGTGTCTCAGGTGCTAAACAGATATACTTTCTCATCCACACTTTCTCATCTGCGCCGAACGAATACACCAATTGGTCGTGATGGAAAGATTGCGAAGCCTCGGCAATTACACAACACTCATTGGGGCTTGGTTTGCCCAGCAGAAACTCCAGAAGGACAGGCTTGTGGTCTTGTTAAGAATCTTGCTTTGATGTGCTATGTAACAATTGGTACACCAAGCGATCCGATCGTTGAATTCATGATCCAGCGAAATATGGAAGTGCTGGAGGAATACGAGCCGCTACGATCTCCTAATGCAACAAAGATTTTCGTCAACGGTGTATGGGTTGGTGTGCATCGAGACCCTGCTCATTTAGTTAGATGTGTCCAGGATCTCAGACGTTCGCACTTGATTTCTCATGAAGTCTCGCTTATTCGAGAAATTCGAGACAGAGAATTTAAGGTATTCACGGACGCGGGTCGAGTATGCAGACCGCTCTTCGTAATCGATAATGATCCCGACAGTGCTAACAAAGGCAATCTGGTACTGAATAAGGACCACATTCGACGACTGGAAGATGACCAAACGCTGCCTGCTAATATGGACGAAAATGACCGACAGACTTCAGGATATTATGGATTCCAAGGTCTGGTTGATGACGGTGTGGTTGAGTATTTAGATGCCGAGGAAGAAGAGACAGTAATGATTACCATGACGCCTGAAGATCTGGATATTTCTCGGCAGCTCCAGGCAGGCTATCAGATCCGGCCAGACGAGAGTGGTGATTTAAATAAGCGTGTTAAAGCACCCATCAAACCTTCTGCGCACATTTGGACTCATTGTGAGATTCATCCAAGTATGATTTTGGGAATTTGTGCGAGCATTATTCCCTTTCCCGATCACAATCAGGTAAGCTCAAACCTGTGAGTTAGTACATATCCCACCTACTAATAATTCCATAAAGTCTCCTCGTAATACTTATCAGTCTGCTATGGGTAAACAAGCGATGGGGGTTTTCCTCACTAATTTTGACGTCCGCATGGATACCATGGCCAATATTCTCTACTATCCCCAGAAGCCTCTTGCTACCACACGGTCTATGGAGTTTCTCAAATTCAGAGAACTGCCTGCTGGTCAAAATGCGATTGTAGCCATTATGTGCTACTCTGGTTACAACCAGGAAGATTCTGTCATCATGAATCAAAGCAGTATTGATCGTGGTTTATTCCGAAGTCTTTTCTATCGAGCATACACCGATCAAGAAAAGCGTATTGGCATGAATGTCGTCGAACAATTCGAAAAGCCATATCGGTCTGACACACTCAAACTCAAACAGGGTACTTATGATAAGCTTGACGACGACGGAATCGTTGCACCTGGAGTTCGTGTCACCGGTGCCGACATTATTATTGGTAAGACGGCACCAATCGCTCCCGATTCGGAAGAATTGGGCCAGCGCACAAAGGCGCATATCAAGCGCGATGCGTCGACGCCCTTGCGAAGTACCGAGAGTGGCATTGTCGACCAGGTACTTGTTAGCACAAATTCTGAAGGTCTTCGATTCGTCAAAGTTCGCATGCGAACAACAAAAATTCCTCAAATCGGCGACAAATTTGCCTCTCGTCACGGGCAGAAGGGAACCATTGGTATCACATATATGCAGCAAGACATGCCATTCACCAGGGAGGGTATTGTTCCAGATTTGATCATCAATCCCCATGCTATTCCATCCCGTATGACCATTGCACATTTAATTGAATGTCAATTGAGTAAAGTTTCGACTCTTCGTGGACTCGAGGGCGATGCAACGCCCTTTACTGAAGTTACAGTTGACTCAGTCTCCAATCTGCTTCGTGCGCACGGCTATCAATCTCGTGGATTTGAGATCATGTATCACGGACATACTGGTCGGAAGATGATGGCACAGGTCTTCCTTGGGCCAACGTACTATCAGCGTCTGCGCCATATGGTCGACGATAAAATCCATGCTCGTGCCAGAGGTCCTGTGCAGATCCTAACTAGACAACCGGTAGAAGGTCGTGCTAGAGATGGTGGCCTGCGATTCGGAGAGATGGAACGTGATTGCATGATTTCGCACGGTGCGAGCGCTTTCTTGAAAGAAAGATTGTTCGAGGTATCCGACGCTTTCAGAGTTCACATTTGTGATATCTGTGGTCTTATGACTCCGATTGCGTAAGTTATTCTATCTATTCCTGGATCCATAAAAGCAACACTGACATTAGCACAGTAAAATAAGCACGGGTTCTTTCGAGTGCCGTCCTTGCAAGAATAAAACCAAGATCTCGCAGATTCACATTCCGTATGCTGCCAAGTTGCTCTTCCAAGAGTTGGCAGCTATGAATATAGCCACAAGAATGTTCACCAAACGATCGGGCATTTCGGTGCGCTGATGTGTACAACCAACTATGACTGATGGGTGGTGGTAGATAGATACTTACTTTTCCTTTCGTTTCTGGCGGAGACGTCTTTGCATATCATGGCGTTTGGGAAATCGAAAGACTGTGCCATGCGAAAAAAGTGAAATCGGACGCATTTGCATAAGAAGTTAAGTTTGGTTGCACGTAAAAGAATATTCCTGATACATAAAGCTTACCAGTCACAAAACAGAATATTGGGCGCACATCACAAGTTGGGTGGTGGTGTTGCATTTGTATTATATCGACATATTGATTTCTCTTAGCAATGAAAACGAAGATGAATACAGGAAAAGAAATTTGGTTTGAATCTATACATTTGCCCTATTTTTGAGCCTGCATTGCATGCTGTTAGCCGTAAACCGGAATGACCATCCACGTCTCTAAATATGTAGGCCCAGCACCGAACGGCATCCACGTCGTGCGGTCATCCGATGTATGTCTGCTTATTCGTAGCTCTGGTACCATAGCCCTCTTTCCCTATACTTTCTCTCTTCCTCGTAGCCTATATATATCTCACATTCTCCGTTGTATTGCCCGGTGATGCCTCTAATTCGGTGGATATTGTACCGCGCATATTTCTGGTCGCAAAGATATGTCATCGTACAGCCCCATCACTAACGTTCTGTACTTTTCTATATTCATCTTCCATAGCCTTTTGCAATTCAAAATCTAGTTGCCGTTCTTTCTTTATGCGCTGTTGTTCCATATCTCGGACGACTCCTGCATGCATTGCCTACAGCATCCCTTAGCATGCACTTGTCACTAGATAGATAGGGTGGGGAGCATACAGTCTTCTCAGCACTCTGCGTATAGTGAACAAAAACTATCGTGCTGGCGGCAAAAAGTGTAGATCCGAGAAGCGTTAGTTTAGCTGCGCGAGACATTATCTAATAGTTCAAAGCTCTGAATATTCTTATAAGCTTAGTATTATCAATGTATAACTAAGAAAGGAAAAAAAGGAATATTTTAACAATTGAATGAGTGATGTGATGTGATGTGATGTGATGTGATGTACCATTAATCTTCTGATATATTTAGATGGAATAAATTTTGGGGTAGGCACTGGAAGTCCAATAATTATAAAGTACCGCCCACGCGGGCGATATTTAACGGAAGTTACCGGACAGGGGTGTTACGGTATTGTGCATGACCAGGAGAGCTTGTTACTTCTGTTGGAGCTATCTAAGTTGAACAACCAAACTCTACACTCAATACATATTCAAAACCGTGATACTTTAAAAACAACCCGCATATTCCCACTTACAATTCTCGACATATATCTCGTGGTTCTTTCGGGTTGCAGATAGATCAGGCTATTAAGATGGTATGTTTACGCTATCTAGGTTAGGCTGGTTGGGAGTGTGCACATTTGTTATTCTGAGTTCAATTGCTAACATCTACTGGGTTTTAGTCGGCACAAAATTCGGCGGGTATTCAAACGCTACTTGATGTATGTTCAGTTGGCAGATGAACTGGACCAGATACTGATTTCGGTATAGGCAGAAAGAGATGCGCAGAAGATTGTCCAAAAAGGCAAGTTGGTTTCAGTCATGTAGCGATATTGAGTCTATATATTAATACTTCTTTCTGCAGCTAGAGAATGTGAGTAACTATCTACATAAATATCGAACTGCAAAGACGAGATGACGATGTTGATGGACAACAGACCGCACAAAGCGTGTAAAGGAAGCGAGAGACGAAGCAAAGAAGGAAATCGATGCGTATAGAAAGGAAAAAGAGGATGAATTCAAGAAGTTTGAAGCCGAGGTATGCACGATTGTCATCAGATTGAACATACCAACTGGTCAAAATACTAACCGGCTGGTTGTAGCACACGAGCGGCAATAAGAAGGCCGAGGAGGATGCCAACAAGGACGCGGAAAAAAAGCTAGAGGAAATCAAGGACGCAGGCAAGAAAGGAGAAGGCAAAGTTGTAGAAGATTTATTGAAGGCGGTATTTGATGTCAAGCCTGTTGTTCCCGAGCGTGTTGAGGGTCCAAAATAAGGAATCGGCGGTTAGGAATCATGAATGTGCGACTCGAGTTGAGGAAGAGCTGCAACGATTGAGACGTTTCGGGGCTGGGCTATGATGGAGGGCGTGCTAAAGTTATGGCCGCGAAGAAAGAGGCAATGGAGGAGAACCTGTGTATAGACTACTAGCTTGCGATTCAACAACAAAGATATCCGGTTTGGGACCCCCACAATACATATGGCTAGTGCAGCTCGACGTTGATATGCGATTATTTGGAACATTTAAACACATGAGGATCTTCGCCTCTATGGATTCAAGGGGATCGATATTTATAAATTTGCATTTTTGAAGGTACGCCGAAAATTATTCGGCCTGGAAGATCACATGGTCAATCTACGTCACTTTAAAAAATGTGCCTGGTGTGCCCCTCGCGAACCTCACCAAGCTCTTTCCCACACAACTTCATCATGGCAATTACACCTAGGCAAACTCAATGTACCCATTCCAATTATGACATTTCTGGTCGCTCGTGCAGCATCTACGAGATGGCTATCGCAAACTCTCCCTCGCATCGTGCCACGAGCAAGAAACCCTGTTATGACATTCTCTAAACCTCAGAACCTAAAATACATACATAATTCGCAAGCTCGCAATCGCGAGAATGGGAAGGACATGAAAGGTGCTGACCCTAGAGTTAGCGATATCGGTAGAGCTATCGAAGATGATTTTGCAACCATCAAAGATTGTTATGGTACTTGTCAATTCCATTTATGGTAGTTCGGAGAAGGATGCATGCTAATTATTGTGAAGCTACACCCAAACATCCAATCGTCCTTGCACACGGGCTTTTCGGTTTTGATGAAATCAGATTTCCAGGGGGCGTCTTCCCAAGTGTGCATTATTGGCGTGGAATCTCCGATGCCCTTCGAGCAAAAGGTATCGAAGTGATTATCGCCTCTGTCCCCGCCCTAGGAAGCATCGAAGAACGAGCCGAAGCTCTCGGTGAGGACATCGCGTCCAAGGCGAATGGAAAATCCGTGAATATAATAGCGCACAGTATGGGTGGCCTGGATGCAAGATACATGATCTCTCAACTGCAACCAGATAATGTCGAAGTCGTTTCCTTAACTACTATCGCAAGCCCACATCGGGGATCGGCATTTGCAGACTATTGCTATAATGAGAGCTGGTGGCATATATATATTCCGGGCATGACCAAAAAATTGAATCAGATTGGAATTAGTACGGGGGCGTTTTCGCAGCTGACGAAGAGCTACATGGAGCAGACATTCAATCCAAAGACACCGGATGATCCAAGCGTGCGGTACTTTTCTTATGGTGCGACATGCCCTCCGGCGTTATTCAGTGCGTTTAGGAGGAGTCATAGGATTGTGGAAAGAGTTGAGGGGCCCAATGATGGATTAGTTAGTGTGGAGAGTAGTAAATGGGGGACTTATAAAGGTACACTAGTGAACGTAAGTCATTTAGACTTGATTAATTGGACGAACAGGTTGAGATGGTTGGCTTGGGAAATGACAGGGAATGTAAGGAAGTAAGTTTGCCATGGTTCCGCAAATGGTATTGCTGCTAATCCTAATATAGATTCAATGCCATCGCTTTCTACTTGGACATTGCAGACATGTTGGCCAAGGAACGCCTGTAAGAGTGTATCAATATTGTACAATAGCATTAGACGTTTTAGATGGAAGCCCGATTAGAAAGAGGAGCGCTCTCCTACAAATGTCTTGAGGGCCGTTTGGTTGCGCTGGTTGGTGTCAAGAGAACAAACCCCAGGAATCAGCGTATGGCTATTAGATAACTATGATTCTATATATTATTATCCGCTCAAGTCTTTTGATCATTTCCGTCTGCTATTTTGTGGGACTTCTTTGTCGCCATCCAAATCTTGAGTAGAATAAGTCCCGTAGCATATGTGAACACCTGACATACTGCAAATAAGAACGTCTTCAAATCTAACTGTGGGATTATCCAGGTAGCTTTTGGTCCAATGACATGCTTAGAAAGAGAAATTATAGCAAACCAGAATGCCTAGCCGGTCAAGCAGATGAAAGTCCTCAGATGGCGACAACTTATTGTTCGAGCCAAAGAGCATCGGGATAGGCATCTCAGGTTCTGAATATAGACTCCATAGTTCGGCGTACCATTACTGACACTCATCAAGCCAGCCTATCAGGCAAACTATCAGATCATAGCAATCCACTTTGACTCGATGGAACACAGCCGTTGAAGATATTCCTTGTACAACACTTAGTTCTGAGACATACTCTACTTTCCACACTTCCCTTGCAACTTAAACTCTTCCCACGTGATTGGGCGCTATGTACTTACTGTGTGACATCAAAAAGAACGGGAACTCATTCTAATATGGTAGGTTTTGAGGATACTTTTGTTGCATATCTCATACGAGCCGACCCGTCTTTGCTTCCCAAATGGGGTAGTCACGGAGTCGTCTTATACGAGATGTTGGTAAGATGTTGTTGTGTATTGGGGTCAGTAGGTGGTGTGTATGTGTCATACATACCATTGGTGGTGTCGGAAAGGCGAAAGATCTTGCATTCTGGTCATTTGGGATATCGGGGAGGAGCGCAACGTAGGCAGTAGGTGAAGTTGATGCTTTGAATTAGAGAGATTCATTATATGGAATGTGTGGTCTGCTCTGTAGTGAAAATACATAGTAACAGGAAGGGTGATTGATGAAGGTGTGTAACGGGTACGATGAGATGAACTCGCTAGAGCTGGATTTGATGACCCGAAGCCACAGATGAAAAAGACTCGATCCCGCCCGTGCCGATATTATAAACACTTGCATGGTGATAATGGTGGCCGGCTCCGATGATATCTTGCATGGGTGGTTTTAATCACTTGCATGTGTAAATCTCCGTTGTCGGATGATGGGGTAAGATTGATTAATCTTCATAGTAAAGGATGGCCTAGCCTAGGTAATGGTTGTCAATAAAAAATGTAGAAAGCAGATCGCCTTACCTTGGTAGATATCTACTTCCAATAAACCTTGAAAAAATTGCTCGATCATATCGAGTAAATATGCGCCTTATCTACTTATCGGCGCGGTATCAGTCATCCTAGCTTGGTACGATTACTGGAATATGTATGGTGGATCTAATGCAGTCAGATAGGTAACCATTCACTCTCTGAAAGGTATAGCTACAGTGAATAGTCATGTACCAGTGTTTTCTAGGTACGCATGCCAAAATCTCTCATTGATAGAAGTAAATGTAGACAATGCCCCAATAGTAAATCTTCAATTATCACTTAATAAATCAAATTTATAAAAGTAATTGTTCAAGTTTCGCTTAACAAATCAAATGTTCAAAGCCTTTCTCAGCAATTCAATGTCCATCTTCTACTTAAAGAATGAAATCTATGAATCTAAAAGTTCAACTTTCACTTAAGAACTGAAATCTTGTAGAAAAGGCTGGTATTACTTCCGTGATCCTGATCCACCGGCTTCCCTGTAATCCATTGTGCGGGGTCCCCCTTATCAGCTCGCCAAGTTATAGTATGAGTAGGCTACAGATACAGCACTGGTGGTGGTAGAATTATTAAAAGGCTTACCGACATTAGACTAATGATATTATGGATAAGACGTACTGTAGCGAATGGCCAGCACTTCCTTGGTCTTCAAAACAAAGATATTACAAACAAAAATGAGTGAAGGTTTCTCATTTATCTACCTAGATTTCATGGGCGTTGAGTAAAGATCATTTCTACGAATTTCAAGGAAGATCCTAAATAAATCATTGGTGGAAACTACCTACCTACCTACCTAAGTAGGTAACAAACGCACCTGATAAAGCTGTTAAGCCCAGTGTATCACAGGTAGTTCAAGGTTCGAGAATCCCGGCCCGGCATGTAACTACGGAGGAAGGTACTAACGAAAACGACCCGTTAGACAAGATCTTAATCATAGAAAGCAAAAATAGTTTTCTAGTGGGACCTTGGCTATCGATACCTAGATTCTATATAATTATGGTAATGCCCTCTATCCAATATGGCTGCACAAAAGATTCAAAAGGTTCTAAAAGAACTCGAGCCGACGAGTCTGACGAAGAGACTGCCCTCTTGTCCCAAAGATCTTCACGTGAACAAGACGGGGAAAGTCCTACAGATATTGGCCAAATTATTAACCCACAGCCTTTTCCTACAAGATCATCATCGTTATCATCATTGAATTCGATTCATTCTTCGAGTGCAATTCTTACAGATAATATTACTTACCATTCTTCAGAGGAGCCCTGGTTCTTTGATTTTATTATGGAGAAGGTTAAAGGAACGAAGCTCGCTTATTGGGCGGAGAAGTTGGCTGTGGAAAGTGAACCTGGATTGACAAATGCTCAGCTCATGTTGAATAATCATGACTTGAAACCGGTCGAACTTGAGCGAAGACAGTGGGGAGCATGGAACTTTGTCGGGTTTTGGGTTGCTGATTCATTCAACATAGTGAGTACAAAGATCAGACATATGTGGATTGTTTTAATCTTCTATTAGAACACATGGATGATATCATCGAGCATGATTGTAGCTCCAAGTGGGCTATCATGGTGGCAATCGTGGATCTGTGTCTGGCTTGGATATACTATTGCAGCATGTTTCGTTGTCATGACAGGGAGGATCGGTGCCACCTATCATATCTCCTTCCCGGTTGTTTCCAGATCAAGCTTTGGTATTTGGGGTGCACTTTGGCCTGTGTTGAACCGCGCTGCAATGTCTTGTATATGGTATGGTGTACAAGGTTGGATTGGAGGAGAATGTGTTCAACTCATGATCACAGCAATCTGGCCATCTTTCGCAAATATTCATAATGGGATTCCTAACTCGGGAACCACCACAAGATCTTTCGTTTCCTTCTTCATCTTCTGGTTTTGCTCACTTCCAGCAATCTGGTTCCCCGTCCATAAGATCCGCCATTTGTTTACTGTCAAAGCCTATGTAGTGCCTACAGCAGGTGTTGCATTCTTCATCTGGGCTATCGTCCGTGCGAAAGGCTTTGGCCCGATTGTCAAGCAAGGGAATACATCTCACGGTTCTGCGATGGCCTGGGCGATGGTCAGTGGAATAATGTCTGCGATTGCAAATTTTGCTACACTAATCGTCAATTGTCCCGATTTTGCACGCTTTGCAAGAAAGCCAAGTGATGCGTTGTGGCCACAACTCGCTACCATTCCAATCGGGTTTGGCGTCACATCCTTCATCGGAATCATGGTTTCGTCATCCTCAACAGTGATTTTCAAAGGCGATCCAATCTGGAACCCCTTGGACCTTCTCCAGTCATTCCTTAATGAAGGTGGATCTAAGAATCGTGCTGGCGTATTCTTCATATCTTCGGCATTTGCTCTTGCTCAACTTGGTACAAATATTGCCGCGAATAGTGTCTCCGCAGGTACCGATTTAACTGCTCTCCTTCCACGTTACCTTAATATCAGACGTGGAGGTTATATTTGCGCGATAGTCGGTCTAGTAATGTGTCCGTGGAATCTCCTTTCCAGTGCAAATAACTTCACTACCTACCTCTCTGCTTACTCAGTTTTCCTCTCTTCGATCGCTGGGGTCATGGTATCTGATTACTATCTCGTCCGTAAGGGGTATCTAGAGATCCGCCAGCTCTACTCCGCCAAGAAAACCTCACCATACTATTACCAATATGGAGTCCATTGGCGAGGATATGCGGCGTATATTGCAGGTATCTTGATCAACATCGTCGGCTTTGTAGGAGCAATAGGTAAAACAGTGCCGGCAGGAGCAACCTACATATACAAGCTGAATTTTTTCTGTGGATTCATTATTGCTGGGGGTGTATATTGGCTCTTATGCAAGATCTTCCCAGTCCCAGCTACAAGTGATGTATGGCTGGAAGTTAGCGATATTGACCAGGACATATCGATGGAGTATGTTGCAGAGGGAAGTGGGAGTGAGGAGCTCGACGATATACAAATACACGCCAAGGGCGGAGGCAAAGACGCAGAAGAGTTTCCAGTGCGGAGGAGGATCAACGGGGATGTATAAGCTTAGAGAGGGCAAATGACGGCTGTCCCCAGCTAATAATTGGTTATTGGGGGGTCTGGCGTTGTAGGTGGGAAATAGTGCTGTGAAATTATGAAACCATTAAAGATCAACAATATAAAGACAATAATTAATATGCACAACAAGGTCCATCGCAATCACTCATAATGGAATTAATGCATGCTTACTCAGCGAGACAGTATGAAGGTCACATTACGAAGACTCGAAGCTTTTGGTCTGAGGTGAATGCAGCCGTTACTACCCAGGTAAATGTTTCGTGAAATTTGAAGTACAAAATAGCTTCGGACATGGCAATATAGCCGGCGGACCTCTATTCCAGAATGACATGGATTGAGGACCACACAATTAAGGATCTACATGCACGCCGTAGAAGGTACCATATCTGATTAGCGGGCTTTCATTTTCCCAGCTTCGGAAGATGCACATGGATACACACGAGCAAGATGCTTGTTTGAGCATCGCAAAGGGTCATTGGTGAGGGTGTCTCTGTGTCTATTGCGACTGGTCAACCTGACCGATAGATCGATCGCCGATGAGAAAACTGAGCGTGCCAAATAGCTCCGGTTCTAAAACAAAGCTGAAGAGTGAGATGAATCTCTTTCTAGACATACGAGGTTCGGGACGAGATATGGGCGCGGAGAATGCCTCTCCTCCTCAGACGATTCCACGAAATGAAAATAAATACAAGTACGGAGTAACCTCATTGGATTGATTACAATTTTTGTATCCAAAAATTTGTAGTGATTATAGATAGCTTTTTAGAATAGATCTAGAGGTACAATATACAGAAATGTGTAATAATGTAGTTTAAATAGGTATTTTATCATGATATTTGTTTCTTATGTTATGAAAGGTCTAGAACGTTGAGATGATAAGATCACCGGTACAAGTACATAGAACTATGTACTGGTAGCTCTAGAGAGTTCTTTCTATGCAGTGATGTCATAAAATGACGCGAAACTTCACGACTTCTAAACTTCGAGCTTACAAACTGCCAAAGTTAACTGATCTCAACGTGGAACAATGTAAATTGCCATCAAATATGTGTGGTAGATACGCATTACATTTGGTAGGTATAAATTGCTATGTATGATGAGTATGTACGATGACTAATTTTAAGAAGCGGCCTTCACAGGTTCGCCAATACCTTGAAAATGAGAACATGCCTGTATACGAAGCTCCCGAAGACGACGGCGACCACGCGCCACGGCAGAGCTACAACTTCGCACCGGGATATCATGGTATAGTTTATCGTGCCGATGTCCCTGATTGGGGTGCAGGACCAAGCAAGCACAAGAACAACGAGTCTACAGGGGAGCAAACCGAGTCGGTGACTAATTCGGAGGATGCAGTCAAAGATGTGCGTTACAAAATGCAGAGTATGAAATGGGGGTTGATTCCATTCTGGACGAAACGTAATCCTGATTATGGATCAATGATGAAAACTATTAATTGTCGCGACGATTCGCTGTCCGAGGATAGAGGAATGTGGAATACGATGAAGCAAAAGAAGAGATGCATTGTGGTAGCAGAGGGATTCTATGAATGGCTGAAAAAGGGAAAGGAGAAAATGCCTCATTTTATCAAGAGGAAGGATGGGCAACTTATGTGTATGGCAGGCCTGTGGGACTGCGTACAATATGAAGGTGCGACGAATTGCCCCTCTTGTAGGTGTAGCTGCTCATGGATATACAGGTTCTGATGAGAAACATTATACCTACACCATCATCACAACGAATTCGAACAAGCAACTAAATTTTCTACACGACCGCATGCCAGTGATTTTAGATAATGGCTCGGAAGATCTCCGCACCTGGCTTGACCCCAACCGATCCGCGTGGTCGAAAGAACTTCAGTCTCTATTAAAGCCGTATGAAGGGGTCTTAGATGTATATCCAGTC